>JAMWET010003026.1:350000-355000 GCA_024036415.1 Prochilodus magdalenae
CCATCCCAAAGGTGTTCTATCGGGTGGAGGTCAGGACTCTGTGCAGGCCAGTCCAGTTCCTCCACACCAGACTCGCTCATCCTTGTCTTTATGGAGCTTGCTCTGTGCACTGGTGTGCGGTCATGTTGGAACAGGAAGGGGCCGTCCCCAAACTGTCCCCACAAAGTTGGGAGGATGGAATGGTCCAGAGTCTCTTGGTCTGCTGAAGCATTAAGAGTTCCTCTCACCGGAACTAAGAGGCGGAGCCCAACTCCTGAACACCACCCCCACACCATAATCCCCCCTCCACCAAACTCTACACTCGGTGCAGTCAGACAAGTACCGTTCTCCTGGCAACCACCAAACTCAGACTCATCCATCGGATTGCCTGATGGAGAAGGGTGATTGGTCACTCCAGAGAACACGCCTCCACTGCTCTAGAGTCCAGTGGTGGCGTTTTACACATCATGGTGTGCATCAGGTACGCACCATACACTGGAAGTTTGGAGTTTTCCCACCAGATTATTATATGTAGGTCTCAAATGAAAAATCAGCATTGTACTTATGCATATAATCTCCCTGGGCTAAATATGAGTCACCTTGTGTGTTTAAGGTGGTAGTAACTTCAGGCTCCTGCAGGTGGCGCTGCACAAGAATGATGGGGCTATAAATCCCTGTAGGGTGTGAGTGACGGGATCCATAGATTGGGAAGAGGTGCTACAGTGCTGGGAATGTCTCATTCCATGTGTGGAAAGCCCTCCAGAGCGGATGTTAATGATAGGCTAAAAGGAGGGACTGCATGTGGGCGTGGCTAAAGACCATAGTGTGAAGGAAGTAGCTGAATCTGCAGGTGTATGGAACCGTACGGTCATACGGGAATTTCTTAAATTCATAATCCTGTTGGTTTTATTTCGCTGTATATAATTAAACCCGAAATCCGCCCTGCCTCCAGCATGAAACATTCTGAACACGCATCACAGGTAAGCCAGAATTCTTGGCAAAAACATAAAGCACTTGAATCTAAAGCACTCCAGAGTCTTCGGTTCTCCCCAGCCTTCTTCCTGCCGGTTCAAGCACCATGCTGAAATCATAAGCCAGTTGTTGTTGTTTGTTTTCTCCCCCTGCTGTTCTTTATTTTACCCCTCAGGCGCCTCAGCTGTTGGTTATGTAGTCAGACACCACGCTCGTCGCTAACCGCTGCTTTCGGTGCGGCCCTTCTATGGATGTCCAAATGAGTCCAGATCAGGTGTGGGAGAGGGTGGAGCCAGGGTGGAGCAGTAAGAGGTGTGCGATGGCATGAAGTAACCAGAGGGGGTGTGACATATGGACATGACCAGACAGACAGACAGACAGACAGGGAGAGAGGGATGTGAGGGATGTAATAGAGCATCCTCAAGAATCAACACTCACCGCAACACGGTGAGTTTGCTCAGGGAGCTCAGGAGAAGGCTGAGCCGAGGCATCACCTGCTAGAGGAAGCAACACAGCCACAGAAGACCACAGGTCACTGAACTCATCGCTGACCAGCGCATTGCTGTGGTAGACGAGACGGGTTCTTGCCACCCTTTGGAGCGATTGGATCCAGGGTACGTCCAATCCTCTCGACACTGGGTCTCCTATGTCCCCTACGGCAGCTCTACCACAGTGTTTACGTCCACCTGCAAGGCTCCTTGGTTATCACGCATACACGCTGGATGGATTAGAACTGTAATGCATTTGCAGTGTGCACTCTGTAACAGCATTAACTGGGGAAACACAAGCATCGGATCTAAGCTGATATCCCGAGAGACTATTGAATGACTGGGATCGGGATAAAAAAAAAAATTGGATCAGGACATCCCTAAAACTTAGTGATCAACTACATTCACATTCTGCTCTGGGTTGACTAAAGCTGATGGTGCAACACTGCATGCGTAGAGCCTCGTCCGAGCCTTGTGTCGGGGTAGGAGCTCGTCCGTGGCACGTCGGAGGCGTGATGGGAGTAAGCCTGGACCCCGGTCGCGTTTAATCTGCTCAGTATCACGCGGACGTGCTAATCTGCTTTTGCTGCATGATTTCTCTATAATGGCGGAAGTGTGAGCTACGCCACGGATTTCCCACACTAAAGTGGGCAGAGAGCGCATGAGCCAAACCTGCCTTAAACTGGAGCGGTGGCGGTCAGATCAGGAGAGCAATCAGTCTTCGGGGTTCTGGATTTGATTAAAGCTTCCTGAGCTTTTACGGGGGAATTCGGCCAATTTTGCTTAATGCAATCTCAGAGGCGTGATGGGAATTTTCAGAGTGTATCGGTTCCTGGCAGGGAAGCTTGACTTGGGCTTTCTTTACAGTGGAAGTGATGGGAACCGGGCATTGTGAGATCTACAGAACAAATGGAGCCATTGTATTAACTGTCCAGTGAAGCTGAGCGTGTCCTCTGGGTTTTCTGAGGTGGGGGGTTTTGCCCTCCATAATGGGATCACCTGAATAGACCTGGAAGGAGGTGTGGGATAGCGGTGCTGTTGGGAAGGAAGATAAAGGTAACCAGGATCAATAACTGATGATCAGTTTGGACTGATATGGCCGATATTTATTGAGCTACACATACAGAAGTCTGTCTCTCAGTATGGCTGACGTCTCGGTATGGAGCTGTAGAGGTTCCTAATGGCGTCCTGTGATAATCCATCCCATGCAGCTTGAACATCCTCACACAGTTCCTGCAGATGGTGCGGTAGGGGTGGAGGTGGAGTGACACCAGGTCTTCTGGACGTGTGACAATCAACTGTTTATCTCGGTGCTGACCACGGTGCCTCCACACACGGATTCGTCGGGCGTCTCCACCAAGACTAAAGCGGGACTCGTCACTGAAGATGACCCGCTGCCATTCTGAGTCACTCCATGACAGTCTGGTACGACACCACTGCAGTCTTTGGTGACGGTGACGTGGTGTTGAGGACAGTCGTGGTAACGGTCTGTGTGCATGTAGTCCTGCGTGGTGCAGCCGTCTGCCAATGGTGCTGCACTAACAAGTCTCAAGGAGGACATTTCTCTGCTCTGCTCTGCTCACACTGCTCTGTGAGTGTCTGCAGTCATGGGTGTTGGGTCACTGTCCACATGTCCACAAGTACCAACACAGTACCAGTCAGGTTCAGCCATAAGGCCCATCCTTGCTTACGTCACTTGTGCAGCTGAGCGTGAAACTTGGGCATGATGTCAAACCTACCCACCAAGTTTCCTTCACATGGGGTGATTCCGGATTCCATCCGGGTGCAGCTATTTGAGCAAGTGTGTTTTTGATGATGAGGGAGCTGCTACTGGTAACTAGTTGGACGTCCCATCACCACCATTGTGAACAGTTTGATTGATTATATCCCTATTCTGAGCTTCTCTCGGTGATGGGCAGGTGTAGTGCGGTCAGGGTCCATCCAAGCTGCACCGACAAAGCAGATGGGCCCCTATGAATAGCCTGCAGTCATCCTGTCAGCCCGGCCATGCCAGGCCTGCCATACATGGACTTCTCATGGGCTTCATTGGTTTTGGCCCATTACCCATAGTCCCCCAGTTACCACCTGTCCTCCTATCCTGCAAAGCCCCACTCCTTTCCATCTGACCGGCCCTTAGTTACAGGAGCGGAGGAGAGGCGCTTTGTCCTGAATGATCTTCTTCGTCTCCCTCCTCCTCCCTCCGTCTCGGGCGTTGATTAGAAAGCTCCCCCTCTGCGCGAGAGATTATACGCAGTGTCTTTGATTAGTGAGTTAGCGAGCAGGCCAGAGGATCCGCGAGCGCCGTGATGTATGGAGCTTCTGTGCCAGGAGTCAGCCAATCGAATCGCTCCTCGGCGCCCAGCAGTAGCGGTGGATTGGCTCGGCTCTCTGCCTCATTTGAATCACATGACCGTTAAGGGGCTTTATAAATCTTCTGCGCGTCGGGGTCAGCATACTAAAGCGTCCTCAAGCTCTCGCTGATAAAGTGGCGCTCCGTGCTGGAGGAACACACGCCAGGCAGTGGCATGCAGCAGAGCTGGCGCTCGGCATCACTTCGGGAATTCTTTAGGAAAAGGATACAGTGGGGAATGGAATCTCACAGTTGTAACTAAGCTCTAGATATATAGGTTCCCCGGAGAACCATAAACAAACGGTGTTTATGCTTGGCTTCTTCATCTTGCTGGAGATCTGTTGTATAGGGTTCTGTATAGAACCGTTCCGATAGCCATAGAAAACAATAGAAGAACCTTTTTTGGTTCCATGTATACCATAGGAACCATTTCACTATGCTAGGTTTCAGCATGAAATGGTTCTATATATAGAGCTCACATTAATAGAGCTTAATAGAACCTTTTACTGGAGAACCTTTGTTGTAGAGTATGGGAACCATTTGCATGGATCACCGACAGTGCAAACAATACAGGAAACTTTATTAATCCCTAAATTATTTCAGTGTCATTTTGCCTAAAAAAATTAATAGTGGTTCCTAATGAGTCTTTATGAGAGCGGTCTGGATGAGAGCGGTCTGGATGAGAGCGGTCTGGATATAAGTGGTCTGGATGAGACCGGTCTGGATGAGAGCGGTCTGGATGAGAGCAGCTGGATGAGAACCGGCTGGATGAGAACGGTCTGGATATAAGTGGTCTGGATGAGAGCGGTCTTTATGAGAGGGTCTGGATGAGCGGTCTGGATGAGAGTGGTCTGGATGAGAGCGGTCTGGATGAGAGTGGTCTGGATGAGAGCGGTCTAGATGAGAGTGGTCTGGATGAGAGCGGTCTAGATGAGAGCGGTCTGGATGAGAGCAGCTGGATGAGAGCCGGCTGGATGAGAGCCAGCTGGATGAGAGCGGTCTGGATGAGAGCGGTCTGGATGAGAGCGGTCTGTATGAGAGCGGCTGGATGAGAGCGGTCTGTATGAGAGCGGTCTGTATGAGAGCGGCTGGATGGGAGCGGTCTGTATGAAAGCAGCTGGATGAGAGCCGGCTGGATGAGAGCCAGCTGGATGAGAGCGGTCTGGATGAGAGCGGTCTGAATGAGAGCGGTCTGTATGAGAGCCAGCTGG
>JAMWET010003026.1:360000-382812 GCA_024036415.1 Prochilodus magdalenae
TGACAGGTCAGCAGGCCACTACAGGGTGCTTTACGGCATACTGGTATACTGACATGCTTTTTCAGCATTAATGGGTGGGGCTAAACTGCTGAATAGGCAGATATACAGGGGTGGGACAATGAAACTGAAACACCTGGTTTTAGACCACAGTCATTTATTAGTATGGTGTAGGGCCTCCTTTTGCGGCCAATACAGCGTCAGTTGGTCTTGGGAATGACATATACTGCGTCCTGCACAGTGGTCAGAGGGAGTTTAAGCCATTCTTCTTGCAGGATAGTGGCCAGGTCACTACGTGATGCTGGTGGAGGTTCGTCCTTCTTGGTGGTATGCTGACATTACCCTGGATACCGTGGCTCTTGATACATCACAAAGACTTGCTGTCTTGGTCACAGATGCGCCAGCAAGACGTGCACCAACAATCTGTCCTCTTTTGAACTCTGGTATGTCCCATAATGCTGTGTGCATTGCAGTATTTTGAGCAGAACTGTGCTCTTACCTGCTAACTGAACCTTCACACTCTGCTCTTACTGGTGCAATGTGCAGTTAATGAAGATTGGCCACCAGGCTGGTCCAATTTAGCCATGAGACCTCCCACACTAAAATGACAGGTGTTTCAGTTTCATTGTCCAACCCCTGTATGTAAGCATGTTGGTTTTTGTGACATCACAAAAACAATAAATTAAAAATGGGCTGTTTCAGCAGTTTAGTTTGCAAATATAGGAACGTTCAACATACCATACGGACTATATTCTGTTTTACTCGCAATAATACCGTTTATAAATTCAATGGCTGAATTAAATTCAGTTTTTGTTGATACAGGACCTTCAAACTGACGTTTGTGAAATGTTAGAGTTTTGTCGCTGTCCACCTGTTACACACTGCCCCCTCTGGCGCCTGTGCGGTACTGCGCATGGCTTCCTTTCCTGCTTCACCGTGGCTCCGCCCACTCTCAGACACCTGCAGCTGATCTGGGATTCATCCTGACTCCCAGTCTCTGTGTTGCTTCCTAGGCTTCTAGGTTCTGACCCCGACCTATCTTGGTTTTGAGATTATGGATTTGTCTCTGATGATGCCTGGCTGTGTTTTGACCCCTGCCTGTTCTGATTATGATTCCTGGACAACCCTAAATAAAATCCCTCCTCACTTGCAACCTGCCTCAACTCCCCTGTGACATCACCATGCATCCCCATTTTAGTCGATTTTCACTTTTATGCATCAGTTGAACACAGCAGCTGCTGTTTACACTGTGTGAAAGTTTCATGATGAACGGACCAACAGAAATGGTGCAAAACTGCCTGAAGAGAAGTCTGGTTCCATTGACTTGCATTAGGATGAAATGAGTTTTTTGGGCTCTCCTGTAAAGTTGCCATTTCTCCCCAAACCCCCTTCATATGTTTAAGGACTGTCCCTGTGTTTCTCTTTCTCCAGATGAGGGGAAGTCAGAGGTTTCGGGCCGTCCTGCTGCAGCGCCGACAGCTGCGGAAGCATCAAGCGTTTCGTCCTCTCGCTCGCTGCTGGAGGAGGAGGGGGCGCCCCTATCGCAGTCCCCCTCCGTAGCGGCGGTGAGCAGCAGAGAGCAGGCTGTGTATTCGTCGGTGCTGACCCTGCGGGCCGGCTCAGACACACCGCCTCAGGCTCTGGTGCAGTCTCTGCCCTCCTCACCCGGCAACAGCGACAATCGCACCAATCACAAAACCCCACAGGAGCCGTCCGCTGGAGCGCCACATGCTCCAACCCGAGTGGCCCAAACCAGCAGTGCATTAAGCACCAGCTCAGGTACGGAGCCCGCAGCTCGAGCCAAAACCCCGCTGGTGTCAGGACTTGGAGGATGCTTGTGTGGTTCTGTGCTGAAAGCGGTTATTTTTGCAGAGGTCCTGCTGATGTGATGTAGCCACCACCGCTATTGCTGTTGTGATCATCCACATGCTTCTCATCTCCATGTTTGCCATCGTCATCTTCATCATCATCTTCTTCATTTTTGCAGTTATGTATCATCACCCTTACATCAAGACAGCAGTGCATGCTTGTTGTGTCTCTATACCTTTACTATATACCCAACGTCAAAAGAATACAGTGGGGAAAATAAGTATTTAGTCAGTCACCAATTGTGCAAGTTGTCCCACTTAAAAAGATGAGAGAGGCCTGTAATTGACATCATAGGTAGACCTCAACTATGAGAGACAAAATGTGGAAAAAAATTGAGAAAGTCATTTTGTCTGATTTTTAAAGAATTTATTTGCAAATAATGGTGGAAAATAAGTATTTGGTCAATAACAAAAGTTCATCTCAATACTTTGTTGTATATCCTTTGTTGGCAATGACAGAGGTCAAACGTTTTCTGTAAGTCTTCACAAGGTTGGCACACACTGTTGCTGGTATGTTGGCCCATTCCTCCATGCAGATCTCCTCTAGAGCAGTGATGTTTTGGGGCTGTCGGCGGGCAACACGGACTTTCAACTCCCTCCAAAGGTTTTCGATGGGGTTGAGATCGGGAGACTGGCTAGGCCACTCCAGGACTTTGAAATGCCACTCCTTTGTTGCCCTGGCAGTGTGCTTGGGATCATTGTCATGCTGAAAGACCCAGCCACGTTTCATCTTCATTGCCCTTGCTGATGGAAGGAGGTTTGCACCCAAAATCTCACAATACATGGCCCCATTCATTCTTTCATGTACACGGACCAGTCGTCCTGGTCCCTTTGCAGAGAAACAGCCCCAAAGCATGATGTTGCCACCCCCATGCTTCACAGTTGGTATGGTGTTCTTTGGATGCAACTCCGCATTCACTTTCCTCCAAACACGACGAGTTGTGTTTTTACCAAATAGTTCTACTTTGGTTTCATCTGACCATATGACATTCTCCCAATACTCTTCTGGAACATCCAAATGCTCTCTAGCAAACTTCAGACGTGCCTGGATATGGACTGGCTTAAGCAGGGGGACACGTCTGGCACTGCAAGATCTGAGTCCCTGGCGTCGTAGTGTGTTGCTGATGGTAGCCTTTGTAACGTTGGTCCCAGCTTCCTGCAGGTCATTCACTAGATCCCCCCTTGTGGTTCTGGGATTTTTCCTTACCGTTCTTGTGATCATTTTGACCCCACGGGCTGAGATCTTGCGTGGAGCCCCAGATCGAGGGAGATTAGTAGTGGTCTTGTAGGTCTTCCATTTTCTGATTATTGCTCCCACAGTAGATTTCTTCACATCAAGCTGCTTGCCTATTGCAGATTCAGTCTTCCCAGCCTGGTGCAGGTCTACAATTCGGTTTCTGGTGTCCTCCGACAGCTCTTTCGTCTTCACCATAGTGGAGTTTGGAGTGTGAGTGTTTGAGGTTGTAGGCAGGTGTCTTTTATACTGTTAACGACTTCAAACAGGTGCCATTAATACAGGTAATGAGTGGGGGAAAGAGGAGCCTCTTAAAAAAGAAGTTACAGGTCTGTGACAGCCAGAAATCTTGCTTGTTTGTTATTGACCAAATACTTATTTTCCACCATTATTTGCAAATAAATTCCTTAAAAATCAGACAAAATCACTTTCTCAATTTTTTTCCACATTTTGTCTCTCATAGTTGAGGTCTACCTATGATGTCAATTACAGGCCTCTCTCATCTTTTTAAGTGGGACAACTTGCACAATTGGTGACTGACTAAATACTTATTTTCCCCACTGTAGCTGCACCCAGCAGGAATTAAACTGGGTGTGTAGGTTTGACATCGTGAGACATGCTAATGCTAATGATACGAGTTTCACGCTCAGCTGCACATGTGACGTAGGCAAGGACGAGCCTTATCTCTGTACCTGACTGACCCAACAGCCACGATTGCAGACATCCAGTGAGCAGTGGTGTCCTCCATGAGTCACCCTGTTAGTGCAGCACCGTTGACAGACGGCTGCACCACGCAGGACTACATGCACGCAGACCGTTACCACGACTGTCCTTAACACCACGTCACCGTCACCAAAGACTGCAGTGGTGTCGTACCAGACTGTCATGGAGTGACTCAGAATGGCAGCGGGTCATCTTCAGTGACGAGTCCCGCTTTAGTCTTGGTGGAGACGCCCAACGAATCCGTGTGTGGAGGCACCGTGGTCAGCACCGAGATGAACAGTTTGTTGTCACACGTCCAGAAGGCCTGGTGTCCCTCCACCTCCACCCCTACCGCACCATCTACAGGAACTGTGTGAGGATGTTCAAGCTGCATGGGATGGATTATCACAGGACACCATTAGGAACCTCTACAGCTCCATACAGAGACGTCTGGCGTGTTGGGTTAGCAAACATGGCGGCCCAACGGCATACTGGGAGACAGACTTCTGTATGTGTAGCTCAATAAATATTGATCATATCAGTCTAAATTTATCATCAGTTATTGATCCTGGTCACCTTTATCTTCCTTCCCAACACCACCGCAATCCCAAACCTCCTTCTGGGTGCAGCTGTGCCTTTGATGATGAGTGTAATGCATTCTTTTGTGTGCTTGTAAGACTCATATCCCCCTTTTCTGCCCTCAAAGTCACAATCAGGGATTTCTGTAGCTTTGTTTTTTAAACCAGTTTGGTTGTAGCTAGTTCCCCCACCACTAGACAGGTACACCTCTGGTACACTGGGATGCCAGTGTATCTGAGTGCTCGGTATTAAGGTATCCGTTAGGCTTCATCATGGGACCACTGGGAGCATAGGCAGGCCGGTGCGATTCAGTGCAATGCAAATGTGAGTATATTATGGGATGTTTTGCTACTCTGCTAGTGCATGCACACCCTAAGCATCGTTAGCAGCATTCAGCGACACAATGTGGCCCGAAACCATGCTATATTTTCCAGGTCCATGTCCCTCATGTAGAAACCAACTTCAGATTGGCTGGGAAATCTGGACACGGCAATGCCGAGTCTCTTTAAAATCTTCAATAGGAGCCAAAGTTTTCAGAGAATGTGCTCATTTGCAGAGCTCAGCTTGATCACTATGCCACTGAATTTGCCCACTTCCACTTGCCACTGACTCTCACTAAACATGAGTGATGTTGATACAATGCTGGAGCTAGTCAGCTACTACCCCACCCCACCTTTCATCACATGATATTATCACATGGTTAATCATGCTATAACATGGGCGGCATTCAAAATGGTATACTAGCTACTACTCACATACTAAATCTGCCTAAAAGTAGTATGTAGTATGTAGTATGGGACCAAACTAAAGATCTGTAGTGCACTGAAGATACCCAGATGGTGTTTCTATTATATAGGTGGAGCTATCTTCATGGTGTACTGCATCCCATCATGCACCACGGCCTCACCAGCTTTCAGCCTGCTTCAGCCAGAGAAAATGGCGGCGGGTAACACTAGGGAGCTAAACACAGCCCACTCTGAGTATAAATGTGGGTGTAGTGACTGTAGTGGGGTGTGTGTTCATCAGAATGAGCCTCAGAAAGTTAAATATACAGGTCTGAAGATTAATAAAAGATGAACTCGCTTTAGAGGATCAGTTTTTATGAGTGAAAAATAGCCGAGGGGAGCTAACAGCTAGGCTAACCGTATCTCAGGTGAACTGAGCAGCGTAGCAGCAGCTAGCTCTAAACAGTGGATACAGGTAATAACAGCTCTGAGGTAAATGTAGGTTGTAGTGGTTGTAGTGGGGGTGTGTTCATCAGAATGAGCCTCAGAAAGTAAATATACAGGTCTGAAGATAATAAAAGATGAACCTCGCTTTAGAGGGGTCATTTTTTTTAGAGCTGAAGTAGACGAGAGGGGAGCTAACAGCTAGGATAGCCGTTATATCAGGTGAACTGAGCAGGCGTTAGCAGTAAGCTAGCTCTAAAACAGGGGACTAGCAGTAATGAAGCTCTGAGGTAAAATGTTGGAGTGTAGTGATTGTAGTGGGGTGTGTGTTTTTTTTTTTTTTTTGTACGTTGTTTTTTTGTGTGTTCCATCAGAATGAGCCTCCCAGAAAGGTAAATATACAGGTCCTGAAGATCTAATAAAAGATCAACTCGCTTTTTTAGAGGGTCAGTTATTAGAGTGAAATAGCACGAGGGCGCGCTAACAGCTAGGCTAACCGTATCTCAGGTGAACTGAGCAGCGTTAGCATGCAGCTAGCTCTAAACAAGGGATACATGGCAATAACAGCTCTGAGGTAAATGGTGGGTTGTAGTGGTTGTTTAGGTGGGCGAGTGTTCATCAGAATGAAGCCTCAAGAATGTAAAAAATATAAGGTCTGAAGATTAATAAACGATGAACCTCGCTTTGAGAGGATCAGTTTTAGAGTGTAAATAAGCCGAGAGGGGAGTCTAGCAGACTAGGCTAACGATAATCTCAGGTGCAACTGAGGCAGCGTTAGCAGCAGCTAGCTCTAAACAGGGGATACAGTAATAAACAGCTCTGAGGTAAATGTGGGTGTAGTGGTTGTAGTGGGTGTGTTCATCAGAATGAGCCTCAGAAAGTTAATATATCAGGTCTGAAGATTTAATAAAAGTGAACTCGCTTTAGAGGAATCAGTTTTAGAGTGAAAATAGCCGAGGGGAGCTAGCAGCTAGGCTAACCGTATCTCAGGTGAACTGAGCAGCGTTAGCAGCAGCTAGCTCTAAACAGGGGATACAGTAATAACAGCTCTGAGGTAAATGTGGGTGTGGTGATTGTAGTGGGGTTTGTTTTTATCAGAATGAGCCTCAGAAAGGTAAATATACAGGTCTGAAGATTAATAAAAGATGAACTCGCGTTAGAGAGTCAGTTTTAGACTGAAATAGCCGAGGGGAGCTAACAGCTAGGCTAACCATATCTCAGGTAAACTAAGCAGCGTTAGCAGCAGCTAGCTCTAATTACACATTACACATTTTTTTTTGTGAGTGAAACTACTTTAACATCGTGTCATCACGAAAAAGGACAATTTGATAGGAATACGTCCATGGATTGGTGCTGGACGGAGGACTGTCCAGCCTAAAACCAGACATTTACATTTAAGGCATTTAGCAGACTCTCTTATCCAGAGTGACTTACAACCGTGCTTAGTGTTCCGTTGTGTAATATTCCAGCTAGTACAGGAAGTGTAGAGCCTAAAACTCACCATGAGCTCAGACACTGCCCGAACAGGGGGCCAGTGCTGATACCTAGAGAGATCAATACACAGACATATATAAAGCAAAAACAGCACAACCTGGCAACCCCAGCCCAGCGCTCATACCTAGACATATGGCCACCCTACTGTGTGCAGTATAGTAGTGTGCCATTTTGAATACAGCCATGGCCTTTACTTGTAGTGCTTTCCAGACTTGATATCAGATTCATTCTCTTTATCGCTCCGATGTCCGATCTAGCATCAGATCAGCCTTCATCTATAATTATTCCTCATTATAATAAAAAATAGGGCTTTGGCTCATTATGAGCTAAACGAAACAGTGCTTTTAAGGCTTCAAATAGAGGGCTGTTATACTTTAGACCATTTAAATTCTCTGACTGGATGGTATAATCAGAGCCTGTAAACTCACAGAATGCACTCAGTCCATTTTGGTTGCCAGGTGTTTGAGAAATCCCTGATTGTGGCCATAATGCCAAAATTGTATTAGTATTGTTCCACATTAGTCTCATAAGAGAAAGTACGTTGCTCTATTACAAAATGTCTACTTCTTGGTTTTGCAAAGACTCATCAGGTCCATTTTCCGAGTCACCGGATGATGATGCAGGAATTCCTTCTATAAGAATCAGGAATGCTCTGTTCTAGCACTGTCTGCTTCCATTCATGCTCAGTGTCTTTTCTTGTTTACAGTAGAGGTTCTCAATGACCTCCTCATGAACCCCGACCTTCCCACAGCTCCGGGTTCCTCCCTCACAGCACCGGAAGAGACAGAACCTGCTGGAACTGTTCATGTAACCAGCCCAGTCTCCGCCTCCACTCTGGCATCCAATGAGACGTCTGCAGGAAGAGCCAGGAACGCCTCGTCCGGCTCTCCGACGCCCAGCAACCCCGACACTGTGACTAGCGACAGCCTCCAGCTCACCACAGTGACCACCACCACGGTCACGCCCTTAACCATGACTGCCACGACTGTGACTACACCCACTGCTGGTCCCGTGACCACAGAGATTGCTACGACAACAATAACGCCCACTACCTTGCCCAGCGAAATCACCATGCCCTCAACAGAGCCACCCACTACTACGACGACCACCACCACTGCCGCCACCACAACAACCACGACTACGACCACCACCACTACTACCACCACAACAGCTGCACCGACAACGACAACCACTTTAGCAACTACATCCACCACAGTGACTCCTCAAAGCTCTACTGTAGCTACCTCTGGGAGCACCACCCCTGAGCACAGCCCACCCACTGATGGCACAGCCTCATCCTGCAACATCACTGAGAAGCTGTGGGTCCGTACTGGTGAGTTCTGTCCATCTGAGGTCTGATTAGCACTTGTAGCACTCGTACACCTGGCTTCCTTTCATCGCTGATGTCCAGTAAGGGCTTTCATATTTTGGTATTTCTTCCATTTTAGAAAACATACGGTCGCTGTCCAAAGACAAACAAGTCTCTGAAAAATGAAAACTGTTATTCAAAGGACTCAGACTTTTTCTCAAGAAATTTTGAGTCATGTCTGTTTGTCCATTCGTCATGAAACGACAGAAATGGAGATTTTCCTCAGACAGCAATCATATGTTATTTTAGCATGCTAGCAGACTTAGACTTAGACAAACTTTGTCATTCAGGATACAAATGCATGCAGAATGAAATTTCGTTGCCATGCACTAACACAATATAAAAATATATAATTATAAAAATATACCGAAATATATCATCGCTCTCCAAAGAAAAACAGGCATCTCCAAAATGGCAACTTTACAGGAGAGGCCAAAAGCAGTTCTAGTCCATTCTTCAAATTTCCGCATCGTTTAAACAGCAACTTGTGAGCTAATTAAGGCATAAAAGTAAAAATCAACAAAAATGGAGATTTTCTTCGGACAACGACGATAGCATAGCAGCTTGGGGAAAAAAATATGTATATATATATATATATATATATATATATATATATATATATATATATATATATATGGTATGTGAAATTTATTAGATATACAAATTTAGTAACCTTAAATATATAGTAGCATGTAATAACGTATATATTAGTATTAAAGAGGTAGATAAGGTTGGGTGAGTGCATGAAAGGGCATGGTGTCCAGTATAGCAGCGCCTCAGAGTTTTGGTAGCATTTCTTTGAGGCCCTGGTCCAGGGTGACATCATTTCCAGAAGTGCTTTCATTCTCTGAATCTCGTGTTCTACCACATCCCAAAGGTACTCCTTTGGAGTCAGGTCTGACCGGGAAAGTCACTAAACTGAACTGTGTGGTGTCACATGGTCATTCAAGCAACGATTCATCGGTATGTAGACAGCTCCCGCCACCCCATTACACCACCTCCACCAGCTTGGGCGGTAGGCAGTTTGAATCCATGGATTGATACTGTGAACAGACGCGTGAGAACATCATGTACCCATCTGGTTTCAGTAAGGGTGTATGTGATTGGTTAGTCTGGTAATTTATATGGTAGGAATCCACCTACTATTCTTTACCTATTCGTACCAGGCCTGAAAATGTGTATGTGGGAACAAAATGTTTGGACGGCATCACAAGTACATGTTGGCCAGGATTGGTTGAGATAAGGAGTCGCTTATGTAACAAAACCAGATGAGGACACATGAGGTAGCTGGATAACCTACAGTAGCACAGTTAGCAAATTGGACGAGGGATCCAGACGCGCCTCGCCCGGAATAGCTCAGACGGAGGATTAGGGACGCGCAGCCGCTAAACTATGAACAAGCACGTCTGCATTGCTGATTTTTTTTATGGCATTGGCCTTAATGGGAATCATAATGTATGTATTTGTTTCCTAGAGGAACAGAAATAGAATATAGTTATTCCGATCTGATGATTCAGATCATCCAGTTTACAGCAGCACACAGCGGCCTCAAACGTCGCTCCTCCATAACTTCATACAGAATTTTCCATGTGGCTACTGAGAGTGCAGTACAGTCTGTTATCTTGATGAATTTTTCATTATAGGCTATTTCATAACTCCGGGAAAGTGTAGCACTAGCCGGCTTACCAAGTTCGAGGCTGGGCTTACTTTCTGAGAAATCTTGTGCAAAAAATAAAAAAGACCAAACGGCTGCATGCGGCTCTTCTGCCGCGTTCGATATTGGGTGGTGTTGTTTTACCAAGCAACGTGTCCTGAAATAGTTCTGCTGCCGCTTCAGCGCACAGGCTGCGTTATGCTAATGGAGGGCTGTTGGCCATCAGTGCTTGCTGGCAGTGGTGGACTCTCATGTAGGATCTGTGTACTCACTCTCTGCCTGGGTTTAGGCATGGAAGACGATTAGCATAAATGGACTCACTGTCGTGTTTAGTAGAGCTGGACTATATGGCTATTACTATGACTATTGCAAGCGGCACTTGTAGGTCCTGGCGTGTATGCATTCAGTTAGTCGATTTGGACCAGCGAGGCCTCACAAGACTTAAAGCGGTTTGGGTCTTGTTTACATACAGAGAGGCAAAACCTAAAGGAAGTGGGGCTTTCAAAAGGCTTTCATTTGGCATAAATAATGAGCAGTGGGCTTTTAACAGTACATTCTGGGGGGTTGGCCAATCAGTGCCAGTCACTTCACACTTTCTGTACCTTCATGCCAAATTTGGTGTTTGTGGTCCTTACGGTCTTTGCTCCATGGTGGGTTTCAGACGAGAAGAAGAAGAATAGGAAGGAGAAAAAGAAGATGAAGAAGAAGAAGAAGAGGAAGTAGAAGAAGAAGAATACTTAGAATACAATTACAATAAGGTGCCTACTACGTGCTAGGACCCTAATAGTAAGCCCACCAGACCTAATATCGTCTGACACCCCCACAAGCACCAGTAACAGCTGTGATTGGAATTGGTATGTACTGGACAAATTTCTGGATGTAGCCACATCAACGTTCAGACACTCTTGCATCAGAGAACTGGTCAGTTGGTCCAAACTTGGTGGGTGCCTTCCCTGGCCCAATTCCGAGCAGAATTCCCTGTAGACTGGGATTTTCCCACTGCTGGTAGACCCGTATGACCGTACGCTTCCATACACCTGCAGATTCAGCTACTTCCTTCACACTATGGTCTTTGGCCACGCCCACATGCTCAGTCTCTCCTTTTAGCCAATCATTAACATCTGCTCTGGAGCGTTTACCACACATGGAACGAGACATTCCCTGCACTGTAGCACCTCTTCCCAATCTGTGGAGCCGATTCCGTCCTTCATACCCTGCTGCCCCATCAGCACCATCTGCAGGAGCCTGAAGTTACTACCTCTTCGTTTATTGTCTGGTGAGCTTATCCGTCCATATGTGAACCACTATGGGAGATCCTACAGAGCACGGACCCAGAGAAGATGCGGTGGTGAGGTGGAATCGGGTGCGTCCACTTTTTGAGCCCCCATCTCCAGGTTGCCAGGTTTGCAGTTTTACCTCCAGATGGGCTAGTTTCAAAAAACAGTTAAATAGAAAATGGTAAAGTTTCGACTTCCAGCATGCGGCTTTTAAGCAAACCTGAGCTCATGTTAACTCCGTGGGCTGGTTTCAATAGAAAATCAGGAAGCGTGAGAGTTTAGGAATCTTCAGGGAGCATCTTAATAGTATCAAAAGCAGCACTGAATGAGAACTGCGAGCATGTTACTGCCAGAAGTGTTGCTGATGTCACTGGGATGAGTGTTTCCGTGTCTGGTGCTCTGAATGTCATGGGTAATTGCATTGGCGTGCTTAGTTAGAGGGAATAAACGGCTAATTAAAGAACGTATCGTGTCTTGAGGCACTAATACATGATCTAGCATTCCATAAACTAGGCAGCACGGACTCGCTCATGTTCGCGCAGCCTTCTGGAGGATGGATGATGGCTATGTTAGATAAAGACTCCCCTGAAACGGGAAGTGATTGAACGTGATACTAAGTGACGCCAGCTATCCCACCCCTGGTTGTTGTCTGAACTCGCCATGCCCCTGAATTTTGACTGCTGGGTACAATTATGCTCCCTGACGAAAGGTACTGAAGACGTACCCTTGAGGGCATCGCCGTGGTGACAGGCTTTGTACAGTTTCTTTCTGAGCATGTACCTTTGCTGGGCTGAGAGGGATATGGTGTAGAAGCATGCACCTTCTCTCTCTCTTCTCTTTCTTTACATGCTAAAAAGACAGGATATGTACACATTTGCATCATATACATATAATAGAGCTAACTCATAGTCCAAAGAGTAGCTGCACAAACAGAGGACCCAGAAGGAATCAACCAGCAGGAATGAAACTTGGTGGGTAGGTTTGACGTTGGGAGACATGTCAATGATTTAGGTGTCGTGCTCAGCTGTGCATGTGACGGGAGCAAGGACAGGCCAACAGCCTCAATTGTGGACATTCAGCGACCGATGGTGCCTCTATGAGTCATCCTGTTACTGCAGCACCATTGTCAGACGGCTGCACCACGCAGGACTACATGCACGCAGACCGTTACCACGACTGTCCTTAACACCACGTCACCGTCACCAAAGACTGCAGTGGTGTCGTACCAGACTGTCATGGAGTGACTCAGAATGGCAGCGGGTCATCTTCACTGACGAGTCCCGCTTTAGTCTTGGTGGAGACGCCCAACGAATCCGTGTGTGGAGGCACCGTGGTCAGCACCAAGATGAACAGTTTGCTGCCACATTTCACACATCCAGAAGGCCTGGTGTCACTTCACCTCCACCCCTACTGCACCATCTATTAGTAACCTCTACAGCTCCATACCGAGACGTCTGGCGTGTTGGGTTAGCAAACACGGCAGCCCGACGCCATACTGAGAGACAGACTTCTGTATGTGTAGCTCAATAAATATTGATCATATCAGTCTAAATTTATCATCAGTTATTGATCCTGGTCACCTTTAGCTTCCTTCCCAACACCACCGCACTCCCACACCTCCTTCTGGGTCTATTTTGGGCATATGTATGGATATATGGATGGTACTATGGGTTTTAGATGTAGATCTTTGCCTTGAGCACTGTGTTGCTCGAAGCGCTTCATGGAGCAGCAGCAGCATCTCGTCTCACTGTGCATATGTGTCTGTGTGCTTTCTCCTCCCACAGTCCTGTCCATCCAGATGAAGAGGAATCGTCTGGAAAGTGGGATGAGGCAGAGCTTATCCAAAGGCCTCACGTTGGCGCTTCAGAAGGCCTTCAACGACTCCAGTGTCCGCATACAGGTGGGTCTAACTGCAGCCTATGCATGCTGGAGAATGAACCAGATTGCCTTGCCTCAGACCACATGCACATGCAAAGTCATGTGAGTTTGACCCCGATTTGCTGCAGGAACAGCCTGAACTCTTCTGGGAAGATGTCAGAACATTGCTGTGATGCTCTAATTGCAGTCATCAGCGCATTAGTGAGGTCACGTACTGCTTTGTATTGTTTCATACATGCCACTGTGCCAAAAGTTTTGGGAGCATCTCGTGCTCTGGAGGCTTTATACCCATCCAGCCAGGCCATGGTGACCTTAGGCTCATGAGCAGCTGCCTGAAACGCTGTGCTGGAATTCCAGCCCTTCTCTCTGTTACAAGGTGATGTCATCCCGTAACACATTCTTTATTGCCCGCCTGCCAGCGAGCCTGGCATGCTCTAACACAACACACAGAGAGCTAAACCAGTAAAAACTGACCACTCTGAAATGTCCAGCTGTAGTCTTGCTTGTCAAGGTGCATCTTACCAGCTAGTTCCACCGGACTCTGGAGCAAAGCGATACGGCGGAACTGATTGTAAGGACAACCACAGTAGTGTGGGGGCAGAACACAGCAAAATGCTGTTGACCATTTATAACGAGTGGGTAGGCTGACCAAATTCAGAGCACACTGGCCTCATCAGGAGGCGGGGCTTAAAGACACAGGAGCTCTAACAGAGTGTTGCAGACCACAGATGTACTAGCTCTACTAGGCCCCAAAAATAAAATTATGAACATGGAAACTGAGCATTATAGGTCTCCTTTAAACAAGCTGTTTCAACTGAGGTGTACTTTAAAAGAGCTGAACTTGGACATTTAGTGTCTTTTTAAATGGGTTTGGAGGTCATTACATTCATACGCATACACATTATCTATCTATCTATCTATCTATCTATCTATCTATCTATCTATCTATCTATCTATCTATCTATCTCTCTCTCTCTCTCTCTCTCTCTCTCTCTCTCTCTCTCTCTCTCTCTCTCTCTCTCTCTCTCTCTAATATATATATATATATATATATATATATATATATATATATATATATGTGTATATATAGTCACTGTCCAATGAAAAACATGTATCTCCATTTTTGTTGACTTTCACTTTTATGGATAGTCTGAACACAGCACCTGCCAGTTATGTTGTGTGGAAATTACATGAGGAATGGAATAACAGAAATTGTTCAAACCGGCTTGGATAAAAAGTCTGGTTCCATTGACTTGCATTCAAATTACACTAGGTTTTTGGCCACTTCTGTAAAGTTTCCATTTTGGAGATACCACAGCGACGATATGCTGCAACATATACAGTAAATAACCTGTATCATATATCCTCTATGGCACGGCAATTATAGAGTTATTATTATTATTATTATTATTATTATTATTATTATTATTAAGAAATAAAACTGCCAACTGAACATTGCGATGTACCAGGTTGCTGTTTACAAAAGCATGGCATCCTCTCTTCCTCTCTGTTCATCTGTGAAGAGAAGTGTTCTGCTCAAACTCTTGGCCTTTCAAATATAGCAGCCTGTTCCGCAGCCAACGGTCGTCTGCTTCAAGTGTTGTCTGTCCGATAGGTATTTGGATCTTCCTCAGCCCTCGCGTCTTGGGAGTGATAGTTTCACAGTGGAAAGAGTGGTGGGCGGTTTGTAGGCGGCAGCGTGGGAAGTGTTGGTGTGAGAAAGTGTAGCACTCTGTTTGGAAGTAGTCGGGAGTGGCTCGTCTTATACGAAGCTGCAGTGCAGACCACGTTCTTCAGATTCTTAGCTTCCATGGTGAGCTCTGCTGCACTGCACTGGCTGGATCCTCAGAATCAGGATCTGTTGATGAGTATGTGATACATACGAGGAATTTGTCCTGGTGAGTGTGCATGTATGATGATGGTAAACTGACCAGACACACTGACGTTATTAGCAAAATGTTCAAGAAAGAAAACATTTTGAAATACAGGGGTTGGACAATGAAACTGAAACACCTGGTTTTAGACCACAGTCATTTATTAGTATGGTGTAGGGCCTCCTTTTGCGGCCAATACAGCGTCAGTTCGAGTCCTGCTCAGTGGTCAGAGGGATTGTAAGCCATTCTTCTTGCAGGATAGTGGCCAGGTCACTACGTGATGCTGGTGGAGGTTCGTCCTTCTTGGTGGTATGCTGACATTGCCCTGGATACCGTGGCTCTTGATACATCACAAAGACTTGCTGTCTTGGTCACAGATGCGCCAGCAAGACGTGCACCAACAGTTTCTCCTCCTTTGAACTCTGGTATGTCTCCCATAATGCTGTGTGCATTGCAGTATTTAGAGCAGAACTGTGCTCTTACCTGCTAACTGAACCTTCACACTCTGCTCTTACTGGTGCAATGTGCAATTAATGAAGATTGGCCACCAGGCTGGTCCAATTTAGCCATGAGACCTCCCACACTAAAATGACAGGTGTTTCAGTTTCATTGTCCAACACCTGTAGTTATTAATATCAATCAATCAATCAATATGTATTTGTGTAGCACTTTTTACAACCAAAGTTGTCTCAAAGCAGGTCCACAGAAAAGCATTGTATATAAAAAAAAAGAAAAACACGGACTTAATGTACAGATGTAGCACAGGGAAACCGGGTCCAAGCATACATATACATATATATATATATATATATATATATATATATATATATATTATGGCAAGCCAAACAGGAAGTATTGATTCAAAGTTCATTCCATATATATCAAAGTTCATTTAATATTTCCTGTTTGGCTTGCCATAATATATAATATATATATATATATATATATATATATATATATACACTACAGATATACAATATCCCTACTTTGAGAGGATCCAAGCATGGGGCGGAACCCAACCTCCTTAGGTCAATAAGCATTAATTTAGTAGTGTTGGTGTTGCGCAGCAGATAACACCACTTGTCACTGAGCTACCACACCATGTACCACACCATGTGGGAGATGGGGGTTCGATTTCCCTGTCTGGGTGGCTATGCTGTGCTACACCAATAAGAGTCCTTGGGCAAGACTCCTAACACTACACTGGCCCTGTAATATAAGTAACCTGAGTAAGAGCGTCAGCTTAGGGGCGTAAATGAAGTGTGCACCCATTATAAATTTGTATTATGCTAATTTCTTTGGAGCTCAACTGGACGATGATTAGCCTTTGTTAGCGCTGTTAGCCTTTATTTAAACCCGGACACGTTTTTCATTGTTCACCAACCACCGGACCCAAAATGAGTCACCTTGCGTGTTTAAGGTGGTAGTAACTTCAGGCTCCTGCAGGTGGCGCTGCACAAGGATGATGGGGCTATCAATACATGTGGGGTGTGAGTGATGGGATCCATAGATTGGGAAGAGGTGCTACAGTGCAGGGAATGTCTCGTTCCATGTGTGGAAAATGGCTCCAGAGCAGATGTTAATGATTGGCTAATAGGAGTGACTGCATGTGGGCGTGGCCAAAGACCATAGTGTGAAGGAAGTAGCTGAATCTGCAGGTGTATGGAAGGAGACGGTCATACGGGTCTACCAGCAGTGGCTACAATCCCAGTCTACAGGGAATTCTCCTCGGAAGTGTGCCAGGGAAGGCATCCACCGAATCTGGCCCAACTGTGCAATTCCTAGATGGACGAGTGTCTGAACATTGATGTGGCCTCCATCCAGAAACTTGTCCAGTCCATGGCACATCCACTCACAGCCGTCATTGGTGCTGGTGGAGGAGTTACACGCTATGACGTACAATTCAGACACAGCTGCCAGTGAGCCTACCAGGCCGGAATCCAGGTAGGAACACCGTGTGTATCAGCTGCCAGTACTGGGTTTAAGTTTTGGAGAGGTGTTCCCAGCTTGTTCCATGTCTTGTCTTAGGTGGAGCCTTGATGCGACGGCCTCTTGCCGATGGCCACAACACACCAGCTATGGCTCTCCCCCACTCTCTCATGTAATATTGTGTAAACGTAATTGATATGATTCGCTCTCTAATGGCTCAACGTGGCATTTCAAATTGGTAAATAAAAACTTTATGCAAATAACATGAATCATGTACACAGCTACGTCACAAGCTAGAGAGGGAGCTGGCAGTTTAGCACACTGAGTCACGCATAATTGCGTTATCACATTTTAGTATCAGCAGCATTGAGATACGGCACGGGTGCACATACCTGGGCCGCGTTATTAAACTGCGACACAGATCCACCACCAAAATACCGGAACGATGGCCAGGAAATGAGTCCCCTGAGAGCACCTCCACCAGCACCCATAACAGCTGTGAGTGGATACGGCCTGGACTGGACCAGTTTCTGGATGTAGCCACATCAACGTTCAGACACTCTCACATCACAGCATTGTGCAGGTGGTCCAGATTTGGTGGATGCCTTCCCTGGCACAATTCCGAGGAGAATTCCCTGTAGACTGGGATTTTATCCACTGCTGGTAGACCCGTATGACCGTACGCTTCCATACACCTGCAGATTCAGCTACTTCCTTCACACTATGGTCTTTGGCCACGCCCACATGCAGTCATTCCGTTTAGCCAGTCATTAACATCTGCTCTGGAGCCATTTTCCACACATGGAACGAGACATTCCCTGCACTGTAGCACCTCTTCCCAATCTATGGATCCCGTCACTCACACCCCAGAGGTATTTATAGCCCCATCATCCTCAGTGGGGCCAGATTTGGTGGACGCCTCCTGAATGTTCATCATGCCAGTTATGCCAGTCACGTCTGCAGCCCTGTGAAGGCCAGAGTAGTCATCTTGGAATACCGGGGTAGGAATGTTATGGGAGCTACAGGTAAAACCTGCTTGTCCAGCAGCTCAGTGTAGGGACTGTGGTTCACACGTTTCCATGTGCTTGACCTCGACTCCCCCCAGACCCTGACAGAGGGGGCTCATGTTTTGCCGGGCAGTGCAGGGGGCGTGGTCTCCCTGCTTGTTTGATGGCGCTGCTCAGTAACGGCTGGTTTACAGGGACTCCTGTGCTCCGGGTATCGCTGGTGATGTGAACCGTCTGTAGGGGTTAAACCGCGGGACGTATCTGGAGCTATCCGCGGCGGTGGTGTGCGGGAAGCGGGGTGAGGAGAGCGGTGAATGAGTCTGACTCTCAGGACGCGGTTATCATCACCCTGTGTAGAGGGCACCGCCGCCCGTTCTACCCACCGCGGTGACTCAACTGGAGAATTAGTACTGTCTGCCCTCTGAGAACTCCTCTGGAGCGGTCTGTTTGTCTCTCTCTCTATCGCCCACTCTCTCTCTCTCTCTCTCTCTCTATCGCTCCCTCACACTCTCTTCCTCCCTCCCTCTTTCTCTCTCTCTCTTCATCTCCAATCTCTCTCTCCCTCCCTCACTCACTCTATCTGTGTCACCTCTTTCTCTCTCTCTGTTTCCTCCTCACTCTTTCTCTCCCTCACTCTCTCTCTCCCTCCCTCACTCTCTTTCTGTCCCTCCCTCACTTTTTCTTTTCCTCACTCACTCTCTCTCCCTCCCTCACTCTCTTTCTCTGTCCCTCCCTCACTTGTTCTTTTCCTCACACTTTCTCCCTCCCTCCTTTTTTATCTCTATGATCCCCTCTCTCTCTTTCTTTCTTCCTCCCTCTCTCTCTCTCTCTCTCTCTCTCTCTCTCTCTCTCTCTCTCTCTCTACATACTTTTATCTCTTCTTCTTTCCTCTCTTTCTGCCCTTTTTTGGTTCCTCCACTCTCCATCTCCCCCGTCTCTCTCTCTATTTGTCTATCCCACGTGTTTTTCTCCTTTTCTGTTTTTCTCCTTTCTCATCAGTTCTTTCTCTCCATCTCTAACATTGTTTTCCTTTCTCTCTTTCTCTTTCCAGCCCTTGCATTTATCTTTTTAACCCCCCTCTTTTTCTAGCTGTATTTCTTCTTTCCCCTTCTCCCATCTCTTCTGTTCTTTTCTCCATCTTTTCCTCTGTTTTCTTCCCTCTTCTCCATCTCTGTTTCTACCCTGTGTCTTTATATCTCCCTTTCTCTCCTTTATCTTCAGTTCTTTCCCTCTCCATCTTTTTTGTCTTTTCTACCCTATCTCTATTCAGTTCTTTTCCTTTTTTTCTCTTCCTCCAATTTTTTTTACCCTATGCCCTTATATCTTTCTTTAACTTTTTCCATTTTCTCTCTTCAGTTCTTTCACTGTCTTTCTTTTGTTTCTCTCTATCTCTTTTACCTTTTCTACATCCATCTCTACCTATCTCTGTTTTACGCCTTGCTTGTACATCTGTTATCCTCTCTTTCTGTGCCGTTATTCTCTTCTTTTTTTGTTCTCGTTCTCTCTCTCTCTCTCTCTCTTTCTCTCTCTCTCTCTCTCTCTCTCTCTTTCTCTTTCTCTCTCTATCTTTCTTTCTCCCTGTGTCGAACCATATGAAGCTCTGGTTCTGGTGCTGGAAACAGGACACTGATAAAGCGTGTACTCAGCGCGGAGCAGGGATGCGGTTTCCTGGGAGCTCCGCTACATGGAAAGAGAAAGAGAGGAAGAGAGAGAGATGACCTGTTGCATAACCATGCTCACACAAATTATGCATTCATCATGCATGCTGGGAAATATTTATCCAGCCATCTAAACACAGCCAGCGTTACTGTGCTTCGGAATTCATCCGGAGACAACAGCAGAATCCAGACAGTCCCATCGCCAGGCCTGGCTCTTTCAGGTCGAGGGCTAGACGTACAGGGCTCACCCAATACAAGTTCTGACATGTATTTACCTTTACTGTGTTTGGTAGACGTTCTTATTCTGAGAGACTTACAGATCATTTCTTACACAGGAAGAGAAGGAGCTTCACGCTACGCTCACACTAGCAGGCAGTCATTTGCAACTGGAGTTCATGATTTAGTGACAACCAGCAAGCGCAGCTTTATGAAAATGAATTATCTTATACGACTGGCTCCAACAGATTCTTCAGACAAATCCTAGACATGGGGGTCTGTGGTCCCCCAACTTCAGCCCTCTGAACTTGTCCCTACCAGCATTTTATTCCAGTCCTCAGCAGTGTGGTCCTGTGCCGTTCCTGCAAGTAGGGTTGGAGGTGGAGGGACACCAGGTCTTCTGAACGTGTGACGACAAACCGTTCATCTTGGTGCTGACCACGGTGCCTCCACACACGGATTCGTTGGGCGTCTCCACCAAGACTAAAGCGGGACTCGTCACTGAAGATGACCCGCTGCCATTCTGAGTCACTCCATGACAGTCTGGTACGACACCACTGCAGTCTTTGGTGACGGTGACGTGGTGTTAAGGACAGTCGTGGTAACGGTCTGTGTGCATGTAGTCCTGTGTGGTGCAGCCGTCTGACAATGGTGCTGCACTAACAGGATGACTTGTGGGGGAACCACTGCTCTGTGAATGGTGGGTGTGGGGTTAGTCAGGTACAGTGTTAAGGCCCAATGTTGCTTAGGTCACATGTGGGGCCAAGCGTGAAACCGTTGGCATGTCTCATGAAGTCAAACCTACCCACCACGTTTCATTCCTGCGGGTTGATTCCCTCTGACCTGAACACCACAGGCTGCCAAAAACCCAACACATCGAGCAGAATATGCAATCAGCCCCGTATGTATGAAGTAAGAGAAGCTCGTTTAGGACTTTATGCTACACTCGGCTCATAAACTCCACACCTCAGCTGATTCAGCCTGCCTCGAAGGCCTCTGTTGAATAAACTCTTTATTTTGGACACTAAAATGAGCTCATTACTTTCCGGAGTATTTTTAGAACTGATTCAGGCCTTCCGAAATCCATTCAGCTGGTTCACCATCTCTAGAACGATGTCTCATGATGCACTGTTGCGTTTTTACACTCCTACTCTGTAACCTCTCTCTCAGCTGGAGCGTGATGTCTGCACTCCGTCCAACGTAACTCTGGGATATTATGTCACGAGTGAGAAGCTGGTGTACATGGCGGCCGCGGTGGTGGAGACTCTGACGGCCTATGGCTTCGACAAGCTCCTGAGCGACATTAGGCAGCATGCGCCGGTGGTCCTGGCCATTCCTGTTCCTGTAGCAACCTGGCTGCCCAGTCGCGGCATCCACCTGCAGCTCAAAACAGGTGAGACTGTGTAATAACTGTGGAGTGATTATAATCCAGTATGAATCTGCAGCGCGTGTAGCGTTTACGGTCTGACGGTAATAACTGTGGAGGGATTATAATCCAGTATGAATCTGCAGCGCGTGTAGCGTTTACAGTCTGACGGTAATAACTGTGGAGGGATTATAATCCGGTATGAATCTGCAGCGTGTGTAGCGTTTACAGTCTGAGGGTAATAACCGTGGAGGGATTATAATCCAGTATGAATCTGCAGCGTGTGTAGTGTTTACAGTCTGAGGGTAATAACCGTGGAGGGATTATAATCCGGTATGAATCTGCAGCGTGTGTAGCGTTTACAGTCTGAGTGTAATAACCGTGGAGGGATTATAATCCGGTATGAATCTGCAGCGTGTGTAGCGTTTACAGTCTGACGGTAATAACCGTGGAGGGATTATAATCCGGTATGAATCTGCAGCGCGTGTAGCGTTTACGGTCTGACGGTAATAACCGTGGAGTGATTATAATCCGGTATGAATCTGCAGTGTGTGTAGCGTTTACGGTCTGACGGTAATAACTGTGGAGGGATTATAATCCAGTATGAATCTGCAGCGTGTGTAGCGTTTACGGTCTGGCGGTAATAACTGTGGAGGGATTATAATCCGGTATGAATCTGCAGCGTGTGTAGCGTTTACGGTCTGACGGTAATAACTGTGGAGTGATTATAATCCGGTATGAATCTGCAGCGTGTGTAGCGTTTACAGTCTGACAGTAATAACCGTAGAGTGATTATAATCCAGTATGAATCTGCAGCGTGTGTAGTGTTTACAGTCTGACGGTAATAACCGTGGAGGGATTATAATCCGGTATGAATCCGCAGCGTGTGTAGCGTTTACGGTCTGACGGTAATAACCGTGGAGGGATTATAATCCGGTATGAATCCGCAGCGTGTGTAGCGTTTACAGTCTGACGGTAATAACTGTGGAGGGATTATAATCCAGTATGAATCTGCAGCGTGTGTAGCGTTTACAGTCTGACGGTAATAACTGTGGAGGGATTATAATCCGGTATGAATCTGCAGCATGTGTAGCGTTTACAGTCTGGCGGTAATAACTGTGGAGGGATTATAATCCGGTATGAATCTGCAGCGTGTGTAGCGTTTACAGTCTGACGGTAATAACTGTGGGGTGATTATAATCCGGTATGAATCTGCAACGTGTGTAGCGTTTACAGTCTGACGGTAATAACTGTGGCGTGATTATAATCCGGTATGAATCTGCAGCGTGTGTAGCGTTTACAGTCTGACGGTAATAATTGTGGAGGGATTATATCAGATGAATCGCAGCGTGTGTAGTGTTTACGTCTGACCGGTAATAACTGTGGCGTGAGTAAATCCGGTATGAAATCCGCAGCGTGGTAGTGTTTACAGTTGACGGTAAAACTGTGAGGGATTATAATCCAGATGAATCCGCAAGTGTGTAGTGTTTTACAGTCATGACGGTAATAACTGTGGCGTGTATTATAATTACGGTATGAAT
>JAMWET010003027.1:0-42513 GCA_024036415.1 Prochilodus magdalenae
GCAGCCACAGTGAGACAGCCTGCTCACATCCTCTACAGAGAGAAGCCTTAGGGTTTCTGTCCACAATAATTTTTAGCTTCTCATTTATTTGCCATCTTCTATCAAAGATAATGTCTCTGTCTCAGTTGTGTACTACACACTAATACCACACAGTGAATACTCTGTAATAATCTTAATCTTATGAGCTCAGCAGGCTATGTATATATTAGTATACTACATGGTTCCTCAGTTAGAGGAAGGGATGAAGCTTACACCACACCAGGCTGGACGCTGAGGTCTGCTTTGCCAGAAGTGTTTATTTTTATACAAAACACAAAAAAATAAGCACATTATTTACTAGAATACATGCATTTTTACAGGAAGTTGTGAGAGATTTGAGGTGAACTCACATTTATACACCACATGTGGTCCTACCACCTCTGCAACTGCTGATGCATCGCAGACCACGTTTTCCATACATGAGAAGCTCTTCTCATTTTGGTTCCTGTTGCATTATGGGAGAATAGTGTCCATCCTTTCCATATGCAAATAAAGTGTGGATTGTGGATTTTTAAATATACTAAATTTGGACATTCAGAACTGTACTATATACTACATACTTTGACTGGTTCCTTCACTAACCTTTCAGCCTTCTTCTACCTGCTCTAAATATGACCCACACACTGAAAGAACAACACAGCAAAGTTATGAAAATATACTCTGATCTGTGGGTCATGTAAGGACAGAAGGAGGAGCAGAAGCTGCAGGTTTCGGCACACTCCTCTTTCACTGTATTGGCCAATGAAAGAGCCCTCACCATTACTGTGCAGGAAATGACATCAGCACTACTTTATAATAGAGATATTTTAAAACTGGTAACTCAGCATCAAAATTCATGTACAGTACCAAGGTAGTTAACAGTCATTCAGAGAAAGATGATGATTTACATGTATATTATTCTCTTCTCATTGACTCCAGGTCAGTACAATATTAAACAGTGTTATTAAATATGATTTCATAACTACATGATTTTATAATGACTGATTTCCTGTTTAATGTTGGTTACAGTAGCTGTGCTGGGAGTGACAGTGGAGCAAAGTGATCTCTCCTGGACAAAGCTGGTGGGCAAAAGAGTGTTTATCAGCTGCAAAGTGACCGGTCTGAGCACAAGTGACTACGTCCACTGGTACCAGCAGAAAGACGGAGAAGCTCCCAAAAGAATACTCTACATCAAACAAGATGGCAGTGGTCTCACACCTGACTCTGATCATCCCCAAGCAAGAGAGTTCAACATGAGGGTGGACAAGAAGTCTAATTCTTATGATCTGAGAGTGGACACCCTGAAGACGAGCCACACTGCAGTTTATTACTGCGCCTGCTGGGAGAGTGGCACAGTGACAGTTATTATTCACATCCTGTACAAAAACTCTGACAGTATGAATCACTAAGCAGAGGTGGAAGAAGTACAGAAATTCATTATACACAAGTAAAATACTTTTCTAAATATACCCTGATAAATAAATTACGAAAACTCCTCCCTGTAGTCCTTGTTGGAGCAGTTTGAAGTTCAGGCAGAGATAGATAGATAGATAGATAGATAGATAGATAGATAGATAGATAGATGGATAGATGGATAGATGGATGGATGGATGGATGGATAGATAGATAGATAGATAGATAGATAGATAGATAGATAGATAGATAGATAGATAGATAGATAGATAGATAGATAGATAGATAGATACTTTATTGATCCCAGAGGGAAATTCAAGAAAGAGGAAACAGACTGTAAGATTTTCTAACACCAGAAAATCTTGAAAAAAGTTCAGATGCAGAGAAAATATTCCTACAACTGTCCAAAAAGTGATCGACCACTAAAACTGTCATATAGCATACTTAAAGCTGTTATATTTGAGACACAGAGGAAAATCAAGCTCCACTCTTGTGCAGATGCTTACAGACACGTGTACTGCATGACACAGCTAAGCAGTTAATGTTGACCATGCTCTGTGGTGGGCATAAACATTCTGAGCTTCAGTCGCACAGACGGCTGAACTGGGTAGTGTTACAATAAGGACAGTGCTTAAAGAAAAAGGAGACATGGTCAGATGAGTCAGAACATTGGTCAGATTCAGCATGTGTGATGCACACTAAGAGAACCTATCAGGCCTGTATGTTGGAACCCTGTACAGTGACAGTGTCCAGTCTGTTCATTAAGCCGGCACTGAATGGTTTGATAAATATGACTGATTTCCTGTTTAATGTTGGTTACAGTAGCTGTGCTGGGAGTGACAGTGGAGCAAAGTGATCTCTCCTGGACAAAGCTGGTGGGCAAAAGAGTGTTTATCAGCTGCAAAGTGACCGGTCTGAGCACAAGTGACTACGTCCACTGGTACCAGCAGAAAGACGGAGAAGCTCCCAAAAGAATACTCTACGTCAAACAAGATGGCAGTGGTCTCACACCTGACTCTGATCATCCCCAAGCAAGAGAGTTCAACATGAGGGTGGACAAGAAGTCTAATTCTTATGATCTGAGAGTGGACACCCTGAAGACGAGCCACACTGCAGTTTATTACTGCGCCTGCTGGGAGAGTGGCACAGTGACAGTTATTATTCACATCCTGTACAAAAACTCTGACTGTATGAATCACTAAGCAGAGGTGGAAGAAGTACAGAAATTCATTACACACCAGTAAAATACTTTTCTAAATATACCCTGATAAATAAATTACGAAAACTCCTCCCTGTAGTCCTTGTTGGAGCAGTTTGAAGTTCAGGCAGAGATAGATAGATAGATAGATAGATAGATAGATAGATAGATAGATAGATGGATAGATGGATAGATGGATGGATGGATGGATGGATAGATAGATAGATAGATAGATAGATAGATCGATAGATAGATAGATAGATAGATAGATAGATAGATAGATAGATAGATAGATAGATAGATACTTTATTGATCCCAGAGGGAAATTCAAGAAAGAGGAAACAGACTGTAAGATTTTAAAATGTTTCTAACACCAGAAAATCTTGAAAAAAGTTCAGATGCAGAGAAAATTTTCTACAACTGTCCAAAAACTGATAGACCACTAAAACTGTCATATAGCATACTTAAAGCTGTTATATTTGAGACACAGAGGAAAATCAAGCTCCACTCTTGTGCAGATGCTTACAGACATGTGTACTGCATGACACAGCTAAGCAGTTAATGTTGACCATGCTCTGTGGTGGGCATAAACATTCTGAGCTTCAGTCGCACAGACGGCTGAACTGGGTAGTGTTACAATAAGGACAGTGCTTAAAGAAAAAGGAGACATGGTCAGATGAGTCAGAACATTGGTCAGATTCAGCATGTGTGATGCACACTAAGAGAACCTATCAGGCCTGTATGTTGGAACCCTGTACAGTGACAGTGTCCAGTCTGTTCATTAAGCCGGCACTGAATGGTTTGATAAATATGAAAATGATGTAAACTGTTTGCTCTGCCTTTCATAGTCTCCAGCTGAACTCCTGAGATACACAGAGCAGTTTACCAGAAGGGGGCGAAACGTGCATAACTTCACTATAATAACACTCGCTCTCCAGATAGCAGCTGTTGGTTCAGTCATAAGAGCTCCCTACAGTAACTAACAGCAGTTATACATCTCCCACTGCAGTTAACGCTTTATTACCTGGTGCGGTAACTTTAACCTGTGTTTAACCTGGTACTGCTTTACTATGTTTAAGTTTTATCTTTAGTCTCCTGGAGTTTTATTTGTTCTGTTTAAGAAAATATTTAGATGTTTGTTCACACAGACACAGAGTTTAAGTACCATTTTAGTTAGACTTCATTTAACTGAATGAAAGATGTATTTAGGCGTGTGTGCTGTTCTCCTCTCAGTGATTGCAGGTAGGTACCATTTCAGTGTGACAGATTATGGTTATACAACAAGAATCTGAATAATGATATTAAAATGCCTCATTTACAGTTTAATGTTTATTACAGTAGGTGTGCTGGGACAGACAGTGGAGCAGCGTGATTTCTCCTGGACAAAGCAGAGGGGCAAACGAGCTTATATCAGTTGCAAAGTGACCGGACTACAGAGTGACAATTACGTCCACTGGTACCAACAGAAAGACGGAGAACCCCTCAAAAGGATCCTGTATGTTAATAAAGATGGTACTAGCACTCTCCGTGATGCTAACCATCCTGAAGCAAATGACTTCACTGTGGAGCTCCAGAATAATAATGATTATGTTCTGAGAGTGAAAGAATTGAAGTCGAGCCATTCAGGAGTTTATTACTGCGCCTGCTGGGACAGAAGCAGCCACAGTGAGACAAACATCTCATGTCCTCTACAAATACTCCATCATAATGCAGCCTGAATGTTTCACAGCAGAAAACACCCATGACAGATTAACCTCTGGCCTCTCAGACATTTATCACAGAGCAGAAAACTCACACAATACTTTTTCTGAATACATGTACATATATAATTAGATAGAATTTTTTTTAGGTGTTGACTTTTCAATAGCGTCTTGGCTGCTTTAAACATTCATTGACCAATTCCACAGCCATTATAGCCATTAAACTGGACAAAGAGTCATAAGAACGGTAGATGTGTAGAACCATATATATTCTGCCCACTGTGAATGACATTTTACCCATTTCAACTGGCTCACTGTTTTCTTGCTGCTGGTCACTGCCACTGGGTTGTGACAGATCCTGTGAAAATACTCACTGTCCTTACACCCCTTTTTGAAAGTTACTTTTCCATCTGTTTCATATTTTTGTCACAAGCACTGCTTGATTTTTCTCTAGAATTAAATATATTAAGAAAAGAACAAGCAGCAAAACAAGCATCAGCTGCATGATCTTTATACTTTTAACAGTGCTTCTGTTGTATTGAAGTAGTATTTCAATTAAAGAAAGATCAGGCAGTCTTAATTATGATTATGAATATTAATATTAATGGCCATACTAAGACTCAGTCATTTCATATGCAGGGGTTGATAACTAGGAAATGACATCACTAAGCCCTAAGTGAAAGACTTGAGCTACAGATGGCACTGGGGTTCATGCCAACACAGAGCACAGATGACAGCCAGCATATTTTATTCAACACTGAAATGACTTCTAATCAAGGATGCTTATAAATGTGTGTGTCGTGTTCTTCTCTTCGGCTGTAGGTAAGTACCATGTCAGTGTGAGTTATTGGTGAGGGACAAATTCCAAAAAAGTTATATCAGAATGACTGAGTTGCTGTTTAATTACAGTTGCTGTGCTGGGACTGACAGTGAACCAACCTGAACTCTTATGGATGAAGAAGAAAGGCAAACAAGCTTATATCAGCTGTAAAGTGACTGACCTGAGTACTGGCTATGTCCACTGGTACCAACAGAAAGACGGTGAAGCTCTCAAACGGATTCTGTATGTAAATAAAGAAGCCACTAGCATTGCTCATAATTCTGACCATCCTGAAGCAAAAGACTTCACTGTGCAGCTAGAGAAGGATAATGATAGTGGGAAACGTAATGACTATGTTCTGAGAGTGAATGCAGTGAAGCTGATTCATTCAGGAGTTTATTACTGCGCCTGCTGGGACAGGAGCAGCCACAGTGTGACAAACTGCTCACATCCTCTACAATAACTGTTACAGTGCCACCTGTAAGATTCAGCACATAATCCATTTATGCATCTTAACTGCATCAGGCCAACATATTTTAAAGGGAACTCCATTGATCAGGGTCACATTTATTTTTTACTCAAAAAAAAAAGAAAAGTAAGCTCTCACTGATTATTTCTTCAAATTCTTTTTATTTTCCCATTACCTATACGCAACATAACAGCAACCACACTGCATCTGTTACACCTGTGCTGGCAGAATAAACATTTTCAATAGCTCAAAGGAAAATTACACAAGCACACAAAGTTTTCATTTAAAACAAAATCTGTCTTTACAGGATACTCCGTTTAGACCTGCAAGTTTAGGAAAGCAGAAGCAGATACCACTGTGGGTGTTAATGACTTCTATGATGTATTCCATTTTAAACTGTATCACGATTTTGGAAATGAAATGCACATCTGTCCGGCACCCACTATAATAACTCCAGTAATTCAAGTCATGAGCACTGCCATAAACACGCTGGTCTGTGTTCAACCTCACCCCCAAGATAACACCTCAAAACTTATACAGATGTGGGTGTTCACAAGCTGTCTCTTAAAACCACTTCATAATAAATGACATATCCCTATCTAATGGTTTCTAGTATGTATATATGTAATAACCCTGCAAAGAGGGGGATAATGAAATGACTAACTCTCCTTTCCTCTGAGTCTTTATGGCGAATGAGCAAAGACTTAGCGAGACTGCCCCTCCCTGGCAGGAACAGGCATAAGCAATCGACAATCCTTTTAACCCTTATGAAACGATAATATATGTCAATGTATTGGAAAATATAGTGCAATATATTAAATAATATAATGTCATATATGAGAAACAAGTGCATATATTTTGCATATATTTATATAGTGATAAATATATTACAATATATTGTATAATACATAAGGAATTGCTGCTTTTCATATACTGTATGTATGGTAGTATAATATATATTTTCTTATATATTGTAATATATTTCGTTTTATATGTAATAGACATCATATGTATTTCTCCATATGTGTTTGCATATATGATAATATATATAGTTTTATATATGTGAGAATATTTTCATACATACATGTGGCAATATACAGTATGTATATATTCTAACAGAACACGTTCACTGTATAAACAATGTCTTAATAAAGATAGATAGGTTATGTTTTAAGTCAATTTTTTTTTAAAACTAGATACAACAAATATATAGAAAACAATCATCAAAGCAATGAGCATAAAGAAATCGTTTTTTACCAACTCTTATAAGATCCATTTAGAATTTAAAGAGTTAGAGTTAGTAAAAAATCAAGTGCTATTATATTTTAGGTTTAACCCTTTACATACACACTTAGCAAAAATACAGTTGCACCCAGGATGGTGCAGGAATGAGACATGCAAATGATTCCTTTTTTATGCTTGGCTGCACATGTGACTTAAGCAAGGATGAGCCTTATTGCTGTACCTGACTGACTATATAAGGTCTATATAAGGTGTCTGTAATGTACTGTTGTGCATGCTTTCCATTCTGACTCTGTTGTGCTGTTGTGTCAAGTGACTGAAAAACGGTCACATTATAGGTCCACGGGAAGCGTGGCTATGTATTGACGTATTGCATGTGTACAACAGTATCTGTAAACAGATTGATGAGGGGTTAGCAGAGAAATTTTCTGAAACTGAGATTATTAGAACAGTGTTGAAGGTAATTAGATCTGGCACATTCAAAGAGATGCTTGTGACCAAAGACAGCCTTACTGTAACTGAGCTGAAGCGCTTTTTTTGTGCTCATCTTCGAGACAAGAGTAGCACTGAATTGTTCCAAGAGTTAAGCAATGCAAAACAACAAGACAGAGAATCTCCTCAGCAATTTGTTTATAGATTAATGGGTTTAAAGCAGCGAGTGTTGTTTGCTTCGCAGCAGAGTGATTCTGAGTTTCAGTACAACAGTAACTTAGTTCAAGGTGTCTTTCTTAACTCATTATGTGAGGGTGTAAGTGAAAAACACAGGTACGTGAGGCGAGACGTTAAACCAGTCTTATCAAACCCAAGCATTACTGATGACTTGATACTCAGTCAATTAGTGAGGAAACTGAGAGACAGAAGCGACTGGGTCAGATACACAGTCCAAAGTAGCCAGCGCTAGTCTATTACAACCTGATGAGAGTAAGGGGCAGAGTGGTATTCAAACCCATGCTGAAGTCAAAGCCAATCATACTGCTATTAATGTACTGACCGTGCAGGTATCTGCTTTGGCTAAAAGTCTTGAGAAAATCATCACACCTGTTGGGAATCGAGAACGGAAAATGCAAGCAGTGTGTTTCTCAGAATGCTGGTAGCTGTACTTACTGTTTCAGATGTGGTCAGGAAGGTCACAGAGCAGTTGGTTGCCTCCTAAGAAGCACTCCAGGTTTAAACAGGGTGAGGTCACTGGCGAGGGACCACCAGTGACCACAGCACAGGATGTGTCCCAAGTCAAAAACATGACAAAGATAAAACACCTGCTGCCGGAAAACAACCTAGACTAGACCAGGTTTCCAAAAAAGAACGTTTTGCACAGTTAGTTGGTAGCAGGTGTATGGTCACTTGTTTTTTAAATGGGGTCAAAACACAGATGCGTTTACACAGTGGGGCTCAAGTTAGCATAGAAGGTAAGCGATGGGTTGAAGAGACCTTGCCAGATGCCAGAGTTCAACCTCTCAAGAGTTTGCTAGCGGATAGCCATTGTCAGGTCACTGCCGCCAATGGAACAACCATACCATTCGAAGGATGAATTGACACTTTTCTGGAAATTTTAAGTAGCAAACATGGTAGAATAGCTACACATGTACCCATGTTATTAAGTCAAAGCTGCATGGACTGCCCTCTGCTGGGTTTTAACATGATTGAAGAAATGATCAGAGAGAATAATAATCCAGTGATTTGCTCTCAGAGGCGATGAATGTTCAAAAAACACTGCTGAAAAGTTGGTCTCTATGGTGAACACAGTCAATTTAGCCAATTTTGGTGGCTAAATCATTAATTCTTCAGTCTACTGTTCAGAGACAATTCAACCCAACCAAAGACAGTTTGGTATGTGCCACTCAACTCAGCTCTACTGACAGTGACCACCAATCAAAGAGACAGTGCAATGAGAACAGCCCCAGAAAAGAGAAATGGCACCCACCTGTCGATCTTGAACATCTCAGTGAAAATGAGCAGGAGCTGGTGAAACAAATGCTTTATGAAGAATCGGACGTGTTTGCTCACAAAGATGGAGACATTGGCTGCATCCCTAGCCTAAAACTGAAAATCAACCTCACGGATGACACACCTGTCCAAAAGTGTTACCGTTGCAGAATCTCTTAGATAGGGGCTGGATTAGAACATCTGCATCATCTTATTCATCACCCGTTGTTTGCGTGCGGAAAAAGGATAACACCCTCCGCTTATGTGTCGATTTTTGTCCATATTTGGATGATGTCCTTTGTTATTCAAAGACTTTCAGCGAACACTTAGACCATCTCAGACAAGTTTTCTGTCGTATGAGAGCACATGGCATAAAGCTTAGACCAAAGAAGTGTAAGATTTTTAAAAGGCAAACGAGATACGTAGGCCGCTTGGTATCTGGTGAAGGGATCCAGGTTGACCCAAAAGACTTGGAGGCTGTGAGGGCACTGTCAGATAAAAGACCTCACACCGTGGGAGAGGTCCGAACATTGCTGGGATTTCTCAGTTATTATAGATAATTTATCCAGGACTTCTCTTGACTGGCAAGGCCTCTCTTTGAACTTCTACAAAGTCCTACTGAAGTCAAGGGACATTCTAGCAAATCTCAGTCCAGTGCTGGCATAAGGAAAATGAACAAGTGGGACAAAGGGCAATTGCCTTCCAGAACTCCTGTCGCATGGACTCTGGAACATGAGAGTGTGGTTTCCAGGTTTGTTGACATGTTGACCAATCTGCCAATTCTCGCTTATCCAGAGTTTGATCTGCCTTTTGTGCTGTACACAGACGCTTCATGTGAAGGGCTGGGTGCTGTGCTGTATCAGCGACAGGGTAATAAATTGCGTGTCATTGGGTATGGGTCAAGGACTTTAACGCCAGCAGAAAAAAATTACCACTTGCACTCAGGTAAATTGGAGTTTTTGGCACCTAAATGGGCCATTTGTGATAAGTTTTGCGATTACCTTTACTATGCTCAGTTTACATAGACAATAATCCCCTGATCTATGTCCTTAGCACAGCTCGACTGAATGCTGTAGGGCACCGCTGGATTGGTGAACTGGTGGATTTCCATTTTGACATAAAGTACAGGTCTGGAAAAATGAACACAGATGCTGATATCCTCTTCAGCTTCAAGAGACATTGTTCTCCGAATTTGTATCTGCTGTGTGGCATGGGAGTAGAGCAGTGAAAGATGAGAGTGCTCCTTGGATTGCTGCATTGCAAGTTCACGCTAACACTGATGATGTACTGTTTGGAAACGTGTCTGTTGTTACTCCACACAACATCAGGGCTGCACAACAAGAAGACACTGCCATTCAAGAAATAATTTCATTGAAAAGTCACAGATGGATTCCAAATCAAAAGGACAAAGAAGGCATTAGGCATGAGGGGGGGGGGGCGGGGAAGGGGAAGGGGGGAGGGGGGAACAAGGGGGGGGGGGGGGGGGAAGGAGGGGTGGAAAGGGGGGGGGGGGAGGGGGGGGTCAAGGAAAAGTGGAAAAAGAGAGACAAGAAGGCTATTACACGAATGGAACAAACTTGAAATGGATGACGGAATACTGTACAGGAAAACTAAACAACACAAGCAGTTAGTACTCCCTCAAAAGCTGAAAGGAATGGTGCTAAAGAATCTACGTAATGACATGGGGCACGTGGGAGCAGAAAAGGTAATCTATCTTGCCCGAGAGTGATTCTATTGGCCCTTTATGCAGCGGGAGGTAGAGGAGTATGTGACGAAACAATGCACTTGTATAAAACAGAAGCACCCTCATGTCCAGCAAAGAGCACCTATGGGTTCCATTTCAACTTCTGCACTATTCGAGCTTGTGAGTATAGATTACTCGCACCTTGAACCAAGTAAAGGTGGATATACGTACATCCTTGTCCTAGTCGACCATTTTACACGTTTTGCTCAGGCGTATCCAACGAAGAATAAATCTGGAAAGACTGCTGCAGAAAAAATATTTCAGGACTTCATTCCACGTTTTGGTTACCCTGAAAAACTTCACCATGATCAAGGGCGTGAGTTTGAGAACAGCTTGTTCCAACAACTGCAACAGTTGTCAGGAATTGCTCACTCACATACCACTCCATATCATCCACAATGCAACCCAGTGGAAAGATTAAATCGGACCCTCCTTCAGATGTTGCGGACATTAGAGGAGGAAAAGAAAAGTAAATGGAAAGATCACTTACCCCACGTTGTGCATGCCTACAAATGTACCAGGCATGAAGCAATTGGATTTTCACCATTTCTTCTCCTGTACGGCCGAGCTCCCCGGTTGCCAGTTGACTTGTTGTTCAATGTCAAGTCTGAAACAGAGAATCTAAACCGGCAGGACTTTGCTGAAAAATGGGCAGGAAGAATGCGAGAGGCATACCGTATTGCTGCAGAGAACAGTCAAAAATCATCAGCCAAAGGCAAAAGGTACTATGATCGAACAGTGAGAGGTGCTGTGCTTCAGCCAGGTGAAGTCTTATTGAGAAATCTGTCTGAGAGAGGTGGCCCAGGAAAGCTTCGCGCCTATTGGGAGAAGCAGGTACACCGTGTAGTGGAGAGAATAGCAGATGGTCCAGTGTACAAGGTACAATCAGAAAGTGAACGAAAGACTCTCCGCACACTACATCGCAACCTTTTACTTTCAGTCAACGACTTACCGATTGAGATCCCAGTTACTGAGAACGAGGTGAAGAGGGTGCAAAAGAAAAGGCAGTCAACAATCCGTCCAGTGAGCGAGTCGAAGATGGAAAGTTCAGGTGAAGAAGGCACCTACTGGTACAGCCTTCGAGACGGCATACCTTTCTACCAACTTCACCAAGCTCAAGAATTGAGCAAAGTACCTCAGACTCCTCAACCCCCCTGCAGCATTCGTGCAACTGCCAGAGAATTCTGTCCTTCAGTCCGATATGAAATCAGAAGTGAAAGTGAAGCTGACAGTGTGGAAGCGGATGTCCCAAGTGTGGAAAAACTGATGGACGTAGTAGGGGAAGAAAGAGAGATAAGGAGGTCATGCAGGAGTGGAAGGCCGAGAGAAATGTTCATTTATGATGCACTTGGTAAACCGTCATACAGACCATGGCGAGCAGATGTACACTCACTTTTGCTTGGCCAGCCCTGCCATATGCCTCGTACTCCTTACTGTCCTCCCATTCCAAATGGTTCATGCTGTTGCCAATGCCATTATTACACCCACTGAATAAACGGAAAATGGGTAGAAAGAGTAGTGTAGATGCCAGGAGACATCAAAAAAAAAAAATAGGGGAGAGTGTAGCGGCATAAAAAAATAAAAGGCATTCTACATATTTTATTTTGTTATTTTATTACTGTTGAAATGAAAGTTTTACTGTTGTTTATAATTCCTGTAATGGAAAATTCGAGTAGATAGATCATTTTTTCAGTGCCCTGTGTTCTAGAGATCGTTCATCACAAGTTCAATAAATAAAATAAGCTGTTTCAGCTATTGCCCAGCAGGTGGCGCTTGACGTCAGGCGGATTAAGGAATCTACGGTTCTGGTAAGGGTCAAAAAGCTAAGCAATTAAATGCAAGACCAGAACAGCGTGCACACTAAACATCGTGTGATTCCTTTGTTCTTTCCAGGGGAGCTTACAACCTTTAAATATGGTTATCCAATGAGCATAAATTAAGAGAACAGGAGTTGGGGCAAAACTGGGAACTGTTTAGAGCATGTTATTTTGCTATTAAGATGTGTATTTTTTTTGCCAGAGGAATTCTAGCTAGTTCATGCTAGTGCAGTTCATGCAGTAAGCTAAAATTAGCTGGAAGCGTGTGTAGCGCCTGGTTAAAATTGTAAACTGGATTACTAAGTCACAACTCTTATGTAATTTAAAGATGGCGTATTATTTTGTTTCTGTAACGTGTGAAACGAATATGCTGCTGTTTGTTCTTATACAAAAATTGCATCACGACTGAAAGACAGTTTTGAGAATTGCACTATGTTCATAAATATGTCTTATGGATATGACAAACTGTGTGATTACTCATATGTTATACATTGAGACTGTAAGTTTAACAGCAATTAATGGTAACTCGGAACTAAAAACTGTTATAGAGTGAATATGTATGTACTGTTGGAATACTAGATGGAAAACAGGGATGTGATGTAATCTTGAATCTGTGAAGAGTCAAAAAGTGAAGCAATTAAATGCAAGACCAGAACAGTGTGCACACTAAACATCGTGTGATTTCATTGTTCTTTCCAGTTCACCCTGACCTGGACACCCTTGTCCGTGCGAGGGGTAACACATGCCATAGTGGTCGTGCGAATCTGCATGAGAATATTCAAGCTGCATGGGATGGACACTATTAGGAATCTTCACAACTCTATGCCGAGATGTCTGGTGGTTTGTTTTTGCAAACATGGTGACACTCCTTCTGTATGTAGGTCAGTAAACATAGGCAATACCAGTCTTAACACTTCCATAAAGTAACGAGTGTAGTTAGAGGCAAGGTGATGACAATGATATTAAATAAATACATACAATAGAGGGGGCCGACCACACAGGCAAAACAAAAAAGAAACAAAAAAGGAAAAAACGCAAGGAAACGATTTAATGAAAGATTTAGCCAGCTTCCTGTTTTGGAGGAATTAGTTTGTGAACTCTGAGAATATGTGAGCTTGGCCAGTGTTCTGCCCCCCCCCCCAGGAAATGACTGTCAGCACTATTTAACTGGTAAGCTTTTCCATTAAAAGTCCAAGTCCTGTAAAAGGCAGCAATTTTAAGCAAGTACTAATAAAACTAGTGAAAGATGGATTATGTATAATGTACATTATTCTTGTTCTCATTGACCCATGGTGAATACAATATTAACATTAATGTGATTTCACAACAACATGCTTTTATAATGACTGCATTTCCACTTTTAATGTTGGTTTACAGTAGCTGTGCTGGGAGTGACAGTGGAGCAACTGAACTCCTCTGGACAAAGCCAGCAGGGGAAAAAAGCGTATATCAGCTAGCAAAGTGACCGATCTGACCACAACGTTACATCCACTGGTACCAGCAGAAGGATGGAGAACCTCTCAAAAGAATACTATACGTCAGGCAAGATGGCAGTGGTCTCACCAATGACTCCAACAGTAAGGATTCAGAATGATTTTCACTAGTGAGGGTGACCAGGAGTAACAATTCTTATGACCTGAGGGTGGACACACTGAAGACGAAGCCATTCTGAGCAGTTTATTACTGCGCCTGCTGGGATTTAAGCAGCCCAGCCACAGTGACAGTTCTTATTATCACATCCTGTACAAAAACTCTGATAGTTTGAAACACTAGAGGTGGTAGAATAACACAAATTAGTAAAAGTGCAATACTTAGTGTAATTGTTGAACATTCTTTGATCCACAGTACAAAACTAAAAATTTCTTAAACTGTCTTCATTCATAAGTACCCTTACCCCTTAAATTATTAAACCTAATCTACTCTCTGTTTGACCATCAATGTAAGAAATAGTAACTGTAGAGTCGGTTAAATTTGCCATTATTATTGTCTGTGTATTTTAATGCCACCCACATTTTCACTTGATTATATCGGGAGAATACCTTTATAAAGAAACAAGATATGACACCAGATAACATGAACATAAAGAGGCTGAAAACATGAGTACAAACAAAACCACTCTCCATTTGGATTCCTGATGTTGGTTGAAGTGGAAGCTTACTGTGACCCACTACTCCTCTCAAAAGAAAGTTCACTCACAATGGGTGAAATGTGAATTGTGTGGTGTCTTCTGTCAGTATTCTAAAAGACTGAAATGACACAAAACATGCAGGAAACACAAGGGTTTTCAGCAGTATGGGGCGTCAAATAGTCTTCAGAAAAACTCATCCTACAGCTAGTTGAGGTTAATGCTGGGCATCCAGGCTGAGGGAGGGTAAGTGACAAGGCAGGCTAGCCCTGAGCTGATCCAGAATAAAAATCTTAAGGTCATATGCACTGGAGTTTCAGTCGATACATATAAAATTCCAGAATGAGCCCTATTTGGATGATCAGAGAGTGACGGACGAGAATACTTATTGACAAAAATGCAATGATGGCAGCAAGTGTCTGAAAGACAGTCAGAGCAACAGAAAAACATGAGCAATAAAGTTCTTAAAGTAGCTAGTTACAGAAATTGCTCCAGCACCAACCAGGGTATGGAAACACCAAGGACCAGAGTTCAGGAAACAATCTAATGACAGTTGTGAAATCAAAGACACAGAAACTCTCCATCTTGGTTAGTGCATGAGACTTTTGACCTCTATGAGAGATGGTTAGCTCTACTAAGAGAATAGAGGTGGGCGAGATGAGAAAAATGCCTTAGAAAGTTTTCCAAGACTCTGTCCCGCTCGAGGTGAAAAGGGAATATTTCACGAGGATGCTACAATTGTGAGAAGCAGGAATCTGGTGATCAGTGTGAACATGTTTTGTAATTGTACACAGTCTGGGCGTTTATCAAGGGGGTTCCAGGGGGCTCCAAAGAGTAACAGTGACAAAATGGACAAGTCAGTACGAAGTACGCTGGACCATTATCATTAAGTCCACCTAAGCAATAACGTAGGTAACTCGACTGTCTGGTGAAGCAGACAGAACAGTGTGGGCCTGCACAAGACCAAGTCCCAAAGCTACTGAACGAAGTGACAGCAACTTATGATGTTGGTTACCTCGCTCCGCCGACCAGGCAAAGCTACGGGCTCTAATGTTTGGTAGACTGCTTCTTTGATGGTGTAGCCACATAAGCGCTATGGGACCCGGGGTCACAGGTTACCATTATTAATGACCAGTGGAGGCAGATGTTTTTTTCTTCCTGCACATTAAAGTTTGCATAATATGGATGGAGGTTTTAGATGAAAATGTGAGACCCTCATTTGGTAAAAGCAGCAAAACCAAACACAACCATCACCCATACCCTTCCCAGGCCCTGGGGTGAAAACTTAAGTTCCAGCTTTGGTCACCTAACAGTGGTGTAGCTCGGCATCCAGAGCTATTGGGTGTGCCAGAAGCTGGTTTCTAATGAGCCAGGGATTTCAGGCACCAAACCACCAATCATTGGCTACCAATGTGATTGAATTGATCTTATTGATGATCAATGGGACAGAACAACTGCCCTGAATGTGGCTGCTGAAGTGGTAGTAGTGATGCTTTTTGCATGAATGCTAAAGGGCATAGAGTGCTACTACAACTTGTTTTGTTATAGGTAGCAAGACGAAAGGAGGGAGTTTGTATGAATTGGATAGACGAGGGAGGATAGTAACTTCCAGCACGGTCAGACTCGAGAAGTCAAGATGTTGGTGTGAGGATCAGCCCCTCTTCAGGAGTGTCCCAAATGTGAGCCAGTGGAGACCTTTAAGTGGCGCAGATGGAAATTAGCAATGGCAAAGACAAAGCTGTTTGCCTGCAAAAAGGACAGTGGTTTGCCATCCCAGTCTAGCGCCACAATATCCTGCTTTAGCCATCACACAGTTCTAGGCCACCTGCAGAAATGAAAGCGCTGTATCCAGTAAGGCAAAAACCAGTTAAGGTTAGAGGCCATAGAGAAGTTCTACACTCAGAAGACCCCCGCTTACTCACAACAGCAGAATAACCATGGCTTCTCTCTTTCAGCCTTCCCTTCAAAAACTCCCAATCACTTGGACCACTGACAACCCCAATCTGTGGTCGCGCGCAAAGCTTGTGGATATGTTATAAACCAGCCCACCCATCCTTGCACTACCCTGACTTTGACCTACCACTTTTCGTCCAATGCATACCTGCACTCATTTGCATTCTTCTGGCAAAACTTTTTTTGCTCTTAAGTGGGGCCATTTGTGTCAGGGACTACCTTATATCCATGCACCCACTTTGTACTGTGTTTTCCGGAATACCACCCACTAACCTATGTTTTGAGTACATGCAATAACTTAATGCAGTTTAGGTCATCGTTGGGTGGGGGAAGCTGGCTGACTTCCACTTAAAGGGTAACTGACATTAAAATACAGGTCCAGGAAAGATGACGTGGATGCAGTACACCCTATCCCGCTATGCCTTTCATGCTTACTTACAACCTTGGTGAGAACACTGAAACTATACCACCACCCCACAACCCCACTGAGATGTCTTTCACAGTTATTTTCATGGGAGTAATGCGGGTTCAAGGCAGAGGAAGTACCATGGGCTGCTGCATTGGCTGCTTACTTCCGTGGATGGAGACCTTCTCACACCAGATAGTGTGTCCCTCAGTCATACCGCCATGACATCCAAAACAGCACGAGCAGAAGAGTGAAGACCAATCAGGGAGGTTCTGAAACTAAAAGAAAGAAATTGGAAGCCACACGAAAAAGACAAAAGAGCAATGGGTCAAGACACAAAGAGATCCATACATGAGTGGAACAAACTGATAATTGAGGACGGCATTCTTTTTAGACAGACAGGTATTTGCGAAATTGCATAATGACATGGGACATGTAGGTGCAGACAAAGTAATTCATTTAGCTAGAGACCGGTTTTACTGGCCATTTATGCAGCGTGAAATTGAAAATTACGTATTCCGAAAATGCGACTGCGTGAAACAGAAACATCCTACTTTTTATGAAAAGGCGCCTATGGGGTCCATTGTCACCTCTGGACCGTTTTAACTGGTTTCTGTGGATTACCTCCACCTTGAGCCCAGCAAAGGCGGCTATCAATACATTTTAGTCTTGATTGACCATTTCACCCGTTATGCCTAGGCTTATGCTACAAAGAATAAGTCAGGTAAAATGGCGGCGGAAAAATATTTCATGACTTCATACCCCGTTTTGGATATCCAGAGAGACTCCACCATGACCAAGGGCAACAATTCGTTCCGGAGACTGCAGCAGTTGGCTGGAATTTCTCATTCCCGCACGACCTGTTACCATCCGCAGAGCAATCCAGTGGGGAGGCTGAATCGAACACTCTTGCAGATGCTTCGGACACTACACGAAGAGAAGAAAGCAGAGTGGAAAGATTATCTACAGCAAATTGTTCATGCATATAATTGCGCAAGGCATGAGGCTACGGGGTACTCCCCATTTTTTTACTTTATGGCTGAAATCCCCGCCTACCAATCGACTTACTTTTTGGATTGAAACTGGACAGAGAGACAGACACCGGACAGACGTTTGCACAGAAGTGGAGCACAGATGTGGAGCACAAGAATGCATGATGCATACAAGATTGCTTCGGAGAATAGTCTAAGGTACAGCCATCCATGGCGATGATGCCATTTTGTGCACGGCCCAGGTACCCCTAGGCCTGGAGGCCGGCAACACATGCATACAACTGTACGCGCTGTGAGTCCATAGGGTTTGTGTGTGTCACATAGTGAGTATGCTGACAGGTGGAAACAGAGAATGGCCGAAGCTTACAAGCTGGCATCAAATACAGCCCAGCAAGAGCGTGATAAAGCCAAAGGGTACTATGACAGGAAGGTGCATGTGGTCGATTTATATCCAAAGTGCAGGGTGTTTTTCCGAAACTTTGCTGAGAGGGGTGGCCCTGGGAAACTCAGGTCTTACTGGGAGGTACAGGTTTATGTGGTAGTGGAAAGAAAGTATGAGGATGGCCCTGTGTATGTTGCACAACCAGAGTAAAGTGCAGGTCTAACATGGGTTCTCCATCGTAACCTGTTGTTGCCCTGTGACTTCCTGCCAGTTGAGGACAGAGAACCTGTGGGAGGCAAACCGGCTAAGAAAAAACTAGGAAGTGGTGTGAAACATTGTCATCAGGAGAAGAGGGAAAGAATAGAGGAGGTGACCGGCGCAGAGGATGAAATTGGCTGGGGAATCATTACCAGTGCACCAGCAATGACACCTGGTCTTAGTCGACACCAGCAAAAGACAGAAGCTGTCAAAATTCAACCACTAGCTCCAGAGGAGGAACTAGAACCAAGCAATCATGAAGGGTGTGAAGAACAAGAACTAAGTTTATGAAGAAAATTTATAATTCATATGTTGCATACATTCTAGTTCGAGTATGCATTTTCCCAGTTAACACGGATAGAGATAGACACAGTAAGACACAGGGGTATCATTAATGGTAAAGGAGTCAGAGATCAATCACCTGCAGTAGTGGCGGAGAATTTTTTACAGATATCACCTGGCCAGCGATTCTTGTGACTGGCGTGACATGAAAAGCAAGTTTCATGTGATGTCAAAGACTGTTACTAAACAGAACTGCAAGAAAACTGATTCTTTGGCTGAGGTCCACAACTCCTCTGTTGATAACAGACTGGTACAATGTGCAATGTCGGAACAACATTTATTTTGGAGTGTGGGATTAATTTATGTTTTTGTTTGGAAAAAAAAGAACCATCCTAGACACTTTAACCACACCATGCATCACCATGGCCCTCTAGAAAACTTAGACACGGTCTCTCAGAGTGATTGCATCTCGGCTCATCACTTAATAATATATGAAGTTGATAATGGTCAAGTCTCTATATTAGTTATTTTAGATCTCAGGGCTGCTTTTGATACCATTGACCACACGATCCTCCTTGATAAGCTAGAACATCAGTTTGGCATTAAAGGACAGGCTTTATCCTGGTTCAAATTTTATCTTACTTAACAAATAGAACTCTAATCGTACATTAGTAGGATATGGTGTCCTTCAAGGGTCAGTCCTCATTACACTGGCTACCAGTTAAATTTTTCGTGTGGAGTACAAGATTCTACCACCCAGTATCTCAGTGAACTACTTCAGTCATACAAACCCACATGTGCGCTCCGCTCACAAAACAGTACCTAGAATTAGAAAGACCACAGCAGGTGGTCGAGCCTTTTCTTGTGTAGCCCCAAAACGCTGGATTCTTCTCCCTTTATCCATTCGGGAATCAGACACACCCTCTACATTCAAATCTAGACTAAAAACTTACTTGTTTGCACAAGCATTTGGCTGATATTATCTGTTTACTGCTATAATTTACATTTTACCATAAATGGACCAAATACCCAAACTGTTTTCTCTCCCTCTCTCCTCTATGAGCTGATCAACGCTGATGGATCAACACTGAGGGGCTACCAGTGCAGAGGAATTCCAGGACTTTCAAGACTACACACATTCAGTTCATACAAGGTGCAAAGCCTACCTATCAGTCCTCCTAATCTCTCTCTCTCTCTCTCTCTCTCTCTCTCTCACTCTCTCTCTCTCTCTCTCTCTCCTTCCTCTCTTCTTTAAGCGCAGGAATGACACTTCTCCGGTGTGATTACATGGGAACCCCTTAGAGCAGCCAGTCAGCTGAGCATCAGCTCCACCATAGTTTGTCGAGTTCATCACCCAGCATGACCACAACATTTAAAATGACCAAGTGTCTGGCTCTGATTATGAACTCCATCTATGGGCCCGCTCCATCTACCGCCCTGGACTAATCAGACTGTATCTAATAGCTGTTCTAAGCTCCTTTTCCTGTTAGTTCTTTCTTTTTCTCTTTTTCTCTTGAGCCTGATTCCTCTCGAGGTTCCTTCCTTACTCAAGGGAGTTTTTCCTCGCCACTTTTGCCTCTGGCTTGCTCAAGGTGGGGCTTGGACCTGGTTTTCTTTTTTATACATCTGTACATGAACTCTGTGTTTTTCTCTTTTTGTTTCCTATATAACAAACTGATTTTCTGTGAAGCTGCTTTGAGTTTTTTGTAAAAAATCCTATACAAGAAAATATTGATTAATTGATTCAGACACATTATTAGTGTTTGATACATAAGCCATGCGTTCTGTTCTAGTGTATTTTCTAAATGTGTGTCTATGGTGTATCACACTGGGTGAACTGTGGTTCATGTGAGGACAGATGGAGGTACAGAGTGCAGCAGGTTTCAGAACACTCCTCTTAGAGTACAGGGGTGGCTAATCATAGCACACACCCTTACTGCTGCTCCACCCACAGGAAATGACATCAGCACTATTTTACAGCAGAGATATTTTGAAACTGATAACTCTGCACCCCAATCCAAGTATGTAAAAGCAGCAAGTGCTGTATTTAAGAATCCAGTTAAAGATGATGATTTACATGTACATCATTCTTTTCTCATTGACTCCAGGTGAGTATAATATTAAACACTGTTTATGTGATTTCATAACTACATGCTTTCATAATGACTGATTTCCAGTTTAATGTTGGTTACAGTAGCTGTGCTGGGAGTGACAGTGGAGCAAACTGAACTCCTCTGGACAAAGCCAGCGGGGAAAAAAGTGTATATCAGCTGCAAAGTGACCGATCTGACCACAACATACATCCACTGGTACCAGCAGAAAAACGGAGAAGCTCTCAAAAGAATACTCTACATCAGGCAAGATGGCAGTGGTCTCACACATGACCCCAACCATAAGGAGGCAAATGATTTCACTGTGAAGGTGAACCAGAGGTCCAGTTCTTATGATCTGAGGGTGGACACACTGAAGACGAGCCACACTGCAGTTTATTACTGTGCCTGCTGGGAGAGTGGCACAGTGACAGTTATTATTCACATCCTGTACAAGAACTCAGATAGAATGAAACACTAAGCAGAGATCAGAGGTGGTAGAATAACACAAATTAGCAAGGGTGCAAATACTTGATAAAGTTCAAATTTAATGGTTGAACATTCTTTATCCAAGTATAAGTTTCTTGTAAAAGTACCTTTTAAAGTTGTTAAACCGAATCTACTCTCTGTTGGCCATCAATGTAAGAATTAAGTAACTGTGGAGCCGGTTAAATTGTCATTATAATTGCTGCATTTTAATGCCACCATATATGTGCTCGATATAGGGAAATATTATAGCTGCAAAGGGGCCAACACTATATTAATGCCCATGGTTTGGTACTGGATGCCCAACAAGCTCATTTAGGGGTGATAGTCAGATAGTTATGTGCATGCTTATCATATAATGTTCAGTGCAGGGCAGGAAGACTCAAGCTTTATTAAGCTTTATTAAGTACAGTATATTCACACATATGAGGAATTTGTCTTTGTTTACAAATGGTCTTTGGTGAAAGGATCTTTTAATCCTTGTTCCTAAACTGCTTGACAACACAAAAAGAACCACCGTAGACACTAACCACACCATGCATCACCATAGCCCTCTAGTGTCTATCACTGCCTGTTGTGTTATTTTTGGTTTTGAGATGATGGACTCGGTTTACATTTTTCATATGCCAGTATCAGGTGCAAACTAGAACACAGCCAACCATTTTCATCACATGCACTCTGCTGTATGTTGTCAAAGAAGTTTACTGACAAAAACCTACCACTATAATAAGTGTCAGAATTTAATTAATGACACTGTGCATGGCTATGTTTTAATGTTCAAGACAAGCATGATAATGATTATCATAATCGATTATTATTGTTGTTGGGGTAAATCTTCAATCAATTACCTTCAAAGCGCCAGAACACTGACTGGAATCCAGGAAATGACATCACTAAGTCACAGCTGCTCACACTGTTTATAGCACTAGTTTAAGTGCACACAGAGTGAAGTTGCATGGTATGAAGAACAGCATTCATTTCACACCTAAACGAAAGGCGTGTACAGATGTGTGTGCTGCTCTCTCACTCTTCTACATTTACGGCATTTAGCTAATGTTCTTAGGAGTTATGCCCAAGGACTCTTACTGGTGTAGTTAAGCATTTGCTACCTAGACTGGGATTCGAACCCCAATTTCCAACATGGGGTAGTGATTTGCCAGTGGGTGGTGATGTTAACCACTGAGCCACACCAATCTTCTCTGTGACTGTGAGTCTATGTGAGTCTTTATGATAGGATTTATATAAATGAAATTCATTTACAGTTTAATGTTGATTACAGTAGGTGTGCTGGGAGTGACCATGGAGCAAACAGAATTCTTCTAGACAAAGCAAAAGGCCAAAAGAGCTTATATTAGATGTACAGTGACCGGACTAGATGATGGTGACTATGTCCACTGGTAACAGAAGGATGGTGAAGTCCTTAAAAGGAAACATTATCAGTGTTTGATTAATAAGACACGTGTTCTGTTCTAATGTCTGTTACTGTCACGGTGCGGTTGGGGGTTGGACCCAAGCGCAGTGCAGGAATCCGTTTGCGGTGTATTAAGGTTTATATAGCAGCAAACGGATTTCCTGGACGCGGATGCACGTGAAACTATGAGTGTGAGGAGTGAACTGAGTAGTTGGAGCTCAGTGCTTAGGCGGGGATCGAACCCCCGACGTTGATAGCGGTAACCCCACGTGTTACCCCTGCGCTATGCGGCAGCACACGCGGGACCCGTCAGTGTGAGGTCTTAACAGTGAGAGGAAGAAATGGCGGAACGGCAAACAAAGGAAACGCGAGAGTGGCGTGTACAAACAGAAGGATAGCTTAAAATAGAAACTGAAATGAACAGTAGAGGGAATAACAAAACGGGGAATTATAATTCACTATGTGCAGAGTGACCCACAGTCTACTCTGCACGATTGGGCACTTGGCTTGGCTCTTGGCTCGGCTCTTGGCTTGGCTCTTGGCTTGGCTCTTGGCTTGGCTCTTGGCTTGGCTCTTGGCTTGGCTCTAATACCGTACCGGCTACCCCTCTACAAAGGTGCAGCGACGGTGTATGCGCGGTGAGAGCTTATATTACCGACGCCCCAGGTGCTGCTCGTTGGTGTAATCATCGTGGGGCATTCTGGGGTTTGGAGTTCCGGGCTGTAGTTCCCCCAGAACGGCGCCGCTGCTGCCGCCCTCTGCTGGCTGCAGGCGGTACAGCCCGGACCCTCACAGGACCCCCTCCACTAGGGGCGGCTCCTGAAGCCCCCAAGCCAGCCGCACGATCGCGCCGGAACGCCCGAATAAGCTCGGGATCGAGGATGTGCCGGGCCGGGACCCAGCACCTCTCCTCAGGACCATACCCCACCCAGTCCACCAGGTACTGGGTCCCGCCCCGGACTCGACGCGAGTCCAGAAGCCTGCGGACGGTATACGCAGGCGCACCCTGGATCAGGCGCGGGGCAGGAGGGCGGGACGGAGCGGCCGTCCGGCCGCACAGAAAAGGTTTCAAGCGGGAGACATGAAACACCGGGTGTATCCGCATGGACGGGGGCAGGAGCAACCGGTAAGCGACCGGATTGACCCGGCGGTCCACCTTGAATGGACCGACATACCGGGGACCGAGCTTCCGTGAAGTCGCACGCAGCGGGAGGTCTTTGGCGGATAGCCAGACCCGCTGCCCCCGTCGATAGGTCGGAGCCCCCTGTCTCCTGCGGTCTGCTGCCCGCTTGTGCGCCCCCGACGCAGCTACTAAGGCTGCCCGGGCCCTGCGCCAGGCTTGCCTGCACCGCCGCACATACTGCTCGGCCGTTGCAACCCCGACCGTGCGTTCCTGCTCAGGGAAAATGGGCGGTGGATACCCAAACTGGCACTCGAACGGGGACATACCCAACGAAGAATGCCAGAGGGTATTGTGGGCATACTCCGCCCAAGGCAGGTGCCTGGCCCAGGATGATGGGCTATCCGCCACCAGACAGCGGAGGGTCTGACCCAGGTCCTGGTTGACTCTCTCTGTTTGCCCGTTGGATTGGGGGTGGAAGCCTGATGAGAGGCTTACCGACGCCCCCATGAGCTCACAGAAGGCCTTCCAGTAGCGGCTCGTGAACTGGGGTCCCCGATCTGACACCAGATCGCTGGGCATCCCATGGACACGGACAACGTGCTGCATGAGCAGCTCTGCCGTCCGTTTGGCAGAGGGAAGCCCAGGAAGAGCCACTAACTTGCAGGCCTTCGAGAACCGGTCAACCAAGACCAGGATTGCCGTGTTGCCCTGGGATGCTGGCAGACCCGTGACAAAGTCCAAAGAGACGTGTGACCAGGGACGACCAGGAACGGGAAGAGGTTGAAGGAGCCCGGCTGGTTTGGTGCGTGGGACCTTATTACGGGCACAAACCTGACAGGACCCCACGAAGGCCCGGACCTCTTTTTCCATTCCTGGCCACCAAAAGCGTCTCTGTAGGAACTCCAGGGTCCGCTTTATCCCAGGGTGACCAGCGAACGGGGACGCATGTCCCCACTCCAAGACCCTCCTCCGAGTGGTGGCTGGGACAAACAATGCCCCCGGAGGCCCTCCACCAGGGTCGGGCTCCCGTCGCTGGGCTTCCTCAATGGCCGTTTCCAGGGCCCAGCGAAGGGGGGCGACAATATGGGAGGCTGGCAGGATAGACTGGGGATCTGGGCAAGCTTCCGGAGGGGCCCACTGACGGGAAAGGGCATCGGGCTTGAGATTTTTCGAGCCCGGTCTGTAGGTCAGGACGAAATCGAACCGACCAAAAAACAGAGACCAACGTGCCTGACGTGGATTGAGGCGTTTGGCCTGTTTAATGTAAGCCAGGTTCTTGTGATCCGTCCAAACCACAAACGGGTGTTCAGCCCCCTCCAGCCAGTGCCGCCACTCCTCCAGGGCCAGCTTAATGGCAAGAAGTTCCCGATCCCCCACATCATAGTTGCGCTCCGCTGGCGACAACCTGTGCGAATAGAACGCACAGGGATGGAGCTTGTTGGGGATGCCTGACCGCTGGGAGAGCACCGCTCCCACACCAACATCGGAGGCATCCACCTCAACAATGAACGGGGCCCTAGGGTCAGGCAACTGGAGCACCGGCGCGGTAGTGAGGCACCGTGTGAGCTCCTCAAACGCCTGCTGGGCCTCAATGGTCCAACGGAAACGTCCTGGGGTTTTGCGAGTCAGCGCGGTAAGTGGGGCCGCTACCGCGCTGAAGTTCCGGATGAATCTCCGGAAAAAGTTGGCAAACCCCAGAAACCGTTGGACTTCCTTTAGGGAGGATGGACGAGGCCAATCCTGGACCGCTCGGATTTTTGCCGGGTCCATGGCCAGGGTTCCCTTGGAGACTATGAATCCCAAAAAGGAAACCTTGGGCACATGGAACTCCGACTTCTCCAGCTTCACGTACAGGCGACTCTCCAGTAATAACTGGAGAATACGCCGGACGTGACCCACGTGTTCCTCGCGGGTACGACTAAATATCAAGATGTCGTCGAGGTACACGTAGGCATAGCGATCCAGGGCCTCCCTCAGGACCTCGTTAATGAACCGCTGGAAGACCGCGGGAGCATTCATCAATCCAAAGGGCATCACGCGGTACTCGTAATGCCCGGAAGGAGTGATGAAGGCCGTCTTCCACTCATCCCCTTGCCGTATGCGGATGAGGTTGTAGGCGCTGCGCAGGTCCAGCTTGGTGAAAACCGCGGCGTGCTGCAGCGCCTCAAACGCGGTGTTCATCAACGGCAAAGGGTAGCGGTCCTTCACTGTGATGGCATTGAGGCCCCGGTAGTCGATACAGGGGCGGAGCGTCCCGTCCTTCTTCCCCACAAAGAAGAACCCCGCACCTGCTGGAGAGGTTGAGGGCTGAATGAAGCCATTAGCCAGCGCCTCCCGTATGTACTCCTCCATAGCCGCCTTCTCAGGGGCAGACAGGGAGAACAACCTGCCTCGGGGAGGGGTTGTCCCGGGCAGGAGGTTGATGGCGCAATCGTACTCCCTGTGTGGAGGTAATACATGAGCCCTGTCTCGGCTGAAAACCGCTCTGAGGTCATGGTACTCCGCTGGGACCTTCGATAGGTCAGGACCCGGCGGTTGTGCCACAGACCTCTCAGGGCAGCGGGGAGGTTGCTGGCTCAAGCACGCCCCCTGGCACTGGGGGCCCCAAGTGACAACGGACCTGGTGACCCAATCAATGTGGGGGTTGGACCCAAGCGCAGTGCAGGAATCCGTTTGCGGTGTATTAAGGTTTATATAGCAGCAAACGGATTTCCTGGACGCGGATGCACGTGAAACTATGAGTGTGAGGAGTGAACTGAGTAGTTGGAGCTCAGTGCTTAGGCGGGGATCGAACCCCCGACGTTGATAGCGGTAACCCCACGTGTTACCCCTGCGCTATGCGGCAGCACACGTGGGACCCGTCAGTGTGAGGTCTTAACAGTGAGAGGGAGAAATGGCGGGAACGGCAAACAAAGGAAACGCGAGAGTGGCGTGTACAAACAGAAGGATAGCTTAAAATAGAAACTGAAATGAACAGTAGAGGGAATAACAAAACGGGGAATTATAATTCACTATGTGCAGAGTGACCCACAGTCTACTCTGCACGATTGGGCACTTGGCTCGGCTCTTGGCTCGGCTCTTGGCTCGGCTCTTGGCTCGGCTCTTGGCTCGGCTCTTGGCTCGGCTCTTGGCTCGGCTCTAATACCGTACCGGCTACCCCTCTACAAAGGTGCAGCGACGGTGTATGCGCGGTGAGAGCTTATATTACCGACGCCCCAGGTGCTGCTCGTTGGTGTAATCATCGTGGGGCATTCTGGGGTTTGGAGTTCCGGGCTGTAGTTCCCCCAGAACGGCGCCGCTGCTGCCGCCCTCTGCTGGCTGCAGGCGGTACAGCCCGGACCCTCACAGTTACTGTGTGTATATGGTGTATGATCTGGATAAACTGTGGTTCATGTGAGGACAGATGGAGGTACAGAGAGCAGCAGGTTAGAGCACACTCCTACTTTACCACAGGAGTGGCTAATCAAAGAACACACACAGTAACTGCTGCTCCACCCACAGGAAATGACATCAGTAGTGTTTTATAGCAGAGATATTTTGAAACTGATAACTCTGCATCACAATCCAAGTATGTGAAAGCAGTATATTAAAGCAAGTGCTGTATTTAAGAATCCAGTTAAAGATGATGATTTACATGTACATTATTATTTTCTCATTGACTCCAGGTGAGTATAATATTAATCACTGTTTATTTGATTTCATAACTACATGCTTTCATAATAACTGATTTCCAGTTTAATGTTGGTTACAGTAGCTGTGCTGGGAGTGACAGTGGAGCAAACTGAACTCCTCTGGACAAAGTCAGCGGGGAAAAGTGTGTATATCAAGTGTAAAGTGACTGATCTGAGCACAACATACGTCCACTGGTACCAGCAGAAAGACGGAGAAGCTCCCAAAAGGATTCTGTATGTCAGTGATGCTGGTGGTGTTGTTCCTGATCCTAATTATCCTGATGCAAAGGACTTCAGTGTGAGGAGAGGCTCCTATGATCTAAGGGTGCAAGCACTGAAGACGAGCCATTCTGCAGTTTATTACTGCGCCTGCTGGGACTCCACAGTGACAGTTATTATTCACATCCTGTACAAAAACCTGTAGCATGTTTGAGTGATAGGCAGTACAAGCACAGCCCCATCATCCTTGTGGTATGCCATCTGCAGGAGCCTGAATTTACTACCACTTTAAACACCCAACGTGACTCTTTTTTTTTTGTCCTCATTCAAAAAGAACTCAAAGCTTAACTCTTTTTGGGATTAGTAAGCAGAGCTCATATTTTACAAATATGGAGTGTTTGAAGAGTGAATGGCAGGGTTTTTGTTTTAATGCTACATTAAACTTGTTGTTAACACCTGCTGGTTATCCTCTCACCTCTGATCTCCCGGACCCCATTTCTCATAACACACCACGCCAATGTCACATGTCCACAGTCCTCCAGTCCTGTTCCATTTTTCAGATCCCTGTCTTCGGAGTATGAATCACACACACCTGTTTGCCTTTTAGGCTGTTTGTCCTGTTTGTACTCCTCTCTCACATTGACCTATTGAGAAGAATGGCCACTCTGTTGCATACTGAGTGTTTTCTCCCTGTTACTCATCTTGTTCGCTGATCTGGCTGGAGTTCTTTCTGAGTTCTGTTTACTCTTTTGTGTTGGCCTCTTTTGGTACATTTGCTCATCTGACTGTTACTTGGTTTTGACTCTCACCTGTTTACTGACCTTGACTCTGCCTTGCCCTTTTGTTATGTCCGCTGTGCTCTTGTTGCTGCTGTGTCTGACTACAAATCTGCTAAAATCCTTGATTTTAGCTCAGTGCTTGTCACAATGAGTTTGTCCATTAACATATTAACAGATATAATCATATTTTGTAAGTCACAAGATAAAATAGTGGATATGTAAAATAAATGCTTGTGTTGATATTCTGTATAATGCAACTCAGCTTAACTGCTACAGGTTATTAGGTGACAGACACCAAACGCTTCACCAGAAGGAGGCGAGAAGTTCTTGATAACCTCCTCTTATTTCAGTTGTTCTCCACCCACCATCTGCTGGTGCAGTCACAACAGCAGCCATGCATTTCCAACTGCAGGTCCCATTATTACTGCTGATTTACCTCATCAGCTCAGGTGAGCTCTGTGTTCATGCTGCTGTAGTAACGTTCCATTTTTATTTATTTTAATTTAACACTGATCTGCTTTTGTAAATGAAGGAGCTAAAAAGCTATCCGCCATCTTCAGTAACTAAACTCTTTTCTCTTCAACAGAGGTCAGTGCTGTGGAGCTCAGCCAGAAGTTCTTAATGACCAAAGCTGCTACAAAGACGGCCATCATAGAATGCACATTTCCTTCAGACTGTTACAATTACATTCACTGGTATCAGAAGAAAGAGAAAGAAACACTCAGGAGGGTACAATATGTGTACATTAGTAATGGAAACGCACAAAATGAACCTGGCTTTGAGTTCCTAAAATCAGAGAAGAAAGCAGGTGATCAGTTTGTTCTGAAAATCCCCAACTTAAAGAAAGAACACTCAGCAACGTATTACTGTGCCTGCTGGGACTGGAGTAGCACAGTGAGAGAACAAGTGGAGGTTTAATACAAAAACACTTAGAAGCTGCAGCTTTAATCAGTAACCACCCCACCTAATAAAGCTCCACTCTACATCATATCAGTCCACTAAAAGAACAAATAACAGACACATGAATTAAATCTGTATCATTGTTACAGTTTCAGACAGTAAGTAAACTTCAGGGGAAGAAACAATAAACCAAGAGGCCCTTCTAAGCTTGAGCACAATGTAGCGTAGCAGAAAATACATCTATGTACTTTCTGTTTATGTTGTAAACGGTTTATAATGATGATAATAAAACATAATATGTTGAAATGCAGTAGTAGAAGTATATAGTAGAGTATACTGTACTACTGTGTCTCTTCCCTGAACACTTGAAACACAACCCAGAACACTGTTACCCTCTGGTGTGAATCAGAGTAAGCACTGCTTATTACACACCTATAAAGGTTTGAGGGACGTGATGTGTTGTGATGGACTACCAGCTTCCCAGTTTACACTCTGCCTATGCCAGTATTACAAATTAGATCACGTACAAAATATTACACGTACTGTACTGTATACTGCAGGAGCAAATAATTAGAGTCGTACTGCAGCTCTGCTAGCTGCTGGGAAAACAGTTGTGAAAGCTAACCAATTTTGTATTTTTATGGCAGTATTTTAGATACTATTATTTTTTTATTTTATGTGAGGAATAAACTACTGTAGGAGAACCAGAATGCTGCCTTTTATTCAGCAAATGACATCATTGAGTCACAGCTAAAATCTGTATATCGTAGATTAAACTGTTGAGCTACAAACATACAGTGGAGGTGTGATCAATAGCTTTTTATGAAGAACAGATTTCATTTCATAACTACATGAAAGAGCTCCTCTCAGTGATTGCAGGTAAGTACCATATCAGTGTGAGTCTTTATTGTTATGGAGTTTGAATATAAATATTGATAATAAAATGCCTCATTTACAGGAATGTTTATTACAGTAGGTGTGCTGAGACAGACTCTGGAGCAACCTAAATTCTTCTGGACAAAGCAGAGGGGAAAACGAGTTTATATCAGGTGAAAAGTGACCAGACTACAGGGTGGCAATTATGTCGACTGGTACCAACAGAAAGACGGTGAAGCTCCCAAAAGGATCCTGTATGTTAATAAAGATGCTACTAATCCTGATCATCCTAAAGCCAAATGCTTTTCTGCGGAGCTCGAAAATGTTAATGGGATGTTCTGAGAGTGAATGCAGTTAATCTGATTCATTCAGGAGTTTATTATAATACTAAAAACTCACATCCTCTACAATAACAATGTTCCTCCTCTCTCTTTCTCTCTCTCTTTCTCTCTCTCTCTTTACTTTTTGTTAGTTTGTTTTTTGTTAGTTGTAAGTATTCTGTATAGGCACACTGGTCAGGGAGTGGGGGAAGGCTAGTTTTAGTATATACCATATACACAGCCACAACATTAAAACCACCTCTTTGTATCTATACTTTATTGTCTATTTCATGTAGGAGAACTTTATAATTAGAAGATAGATAGATAGATAGATAGATAGATAGATAGATAGATAGATAGATAGATAGATAGATAGATAGATAGATAGATAGGTAGGTAGATAGATAGATAGATAGATAGATAGATAGATAGATAGATAGATAGATAGATAGATAGATAGATAGATAGATAGATAGGTTGTGTCATTATTTTTTCATTCAGAATTTCCTGTCTACTGCTGCATTTTACAGCCTCCTAAAACATCATATGTCTGATGTGTGTCACATGAACAGCTCCACTTGGCACCAGTTAATGGCCCCATAGCCCATGATTCCTAAGATCCACCTATAACATGTGTTTTGTTATATGTACTACAGATGGTAATATTTCACCCTACATGACCATTTCCCATCCTATTTTTGTTACAACACACAGTGGAGCGTGGTGTATCAAGAGCTGTTTATGAAAGAACAGAACTTATCATTTTCATAACTACATGAAAGATTAGTATTTAGGCGTGTGTGGCTGGGTTTTCTCCTCTCAGTGATCGCAGGTAAGTACCATATCCAAGGTGTGAGGGTTTATGGTTATGAAGGTGGAACATGAAGTATGAGATTAAATGTCTCATTTTGCAGTTTATGTATATACGTTATTTTTGTGTTTTGTGCTAGGTACAGGAAAGTGTGTGTGTGAGCAACCTGAATTCTTCTGGACAAAGGCTCTGAACTATAAAGAGCTCGTATCAGTTGCAAAAGGGACGGACTACAGGACAAAATTACGTCCACTGGTACCAACAGAAGGATGTGTGAAGCTAACTAAAAGATCCTGTATGTTAATAAAGATGGTTACTAGCCCTGTCCGTAATCCTGACCATCATGAAAGCCAAAGACCTATCAAGTGTGCAGCTAGAAAATGCTAACTATGCTTTGAGAGTGAAAGAATTGAAGCTGAATTCATTCAAGGAGTTAAGTACTGCGCCTGCTGAGGACGGAAGCAGCCACAGTGGAGACAGCCAGATCACATCCTCTACAATAAACTCCTGTTTACACTGCAATCTGACAGCTTCACAGCATCCTGGAATTAGACTCTTACCCACTCTAGTGTTAGGTGATTTAGGGCCTGAATCAAATGAAGACCTGTATGAGCATCAAGAATACACTGATGGATTATGGCTAGCTTAATTAGTGAATGAGCTAATTATATGCTCCCTGTAATGTCCAAGTACAGGGGTTGGACCAATTGAAACTGAAACACCTGGTTTTAGGACCGGACAAGTCTTTTATTAGTATGGTGTAGGGCCTCCTTTTAGCGGCCCAATACAGCGTCAGTTTCGTCTGAGGAATGACCATATATAAAAAAGTCCCTGCACCCCCCCCAGTGGGCCGAGGGATTTAAGGCCATTCTTTCTTGAAGGTATTAGTGGCCAGGTCACTACATGATGCTGGTTTGTGGAGGTTCGTTCCTTCTTGGTGGTATGACTGACATTACCCTGGATAACGTGGCTCTTGATACATCACAAAGACTTGCTGTCTTGGTCGCAGATGCGCCAGCAAGAAGTGCAGCCAACCAATGGTCCTCTTTTTAACTCTGGTATATAAACTAAATATTTACGTCACCCATAATGGTGTGTGCATTGCAATATTTATGAGCAAAGCTGTGCTCTTAACCTGCTAACTGAAACTTCACACTCATGCTCTTACTGGTGCAATGTTTGCGTTAATGAAGATTAGGCCACCAGGCTTGGTCCAATTTTAGCCATGAAGACCTCCCACACTAAAATGACAGTTTCATTGTCCAACAACCTGTATGTTGTATTCTGTGTATATTCTTGATGACTCATAATATAATATATTGAGTAAAGGGCACTTTTGACCTGCTTGTAGAGCCTGGGGCTGCAGGTGGTCAGAGGCCCCTATGGGTTTTGGTTTTTTTTTTTAGGGTTTTACACCACTGCTGCGACGATCAGTAGCTAGGTTGAGGGTTTTTATAAAATTTCTGTGACCACCGACATCCACAACACTCCGCCTTTCACAAAAGGTGAAGCTTCATTCTCTATTAGAATTGAGTCTTTTCCACCTTAAATCATAGTGGCACTATTGGAAAACAATAGCAAATGCAAAGCTAGGAATGCCAACTTAAGCTTTATGGTCGTTGGGCCCCGCTGAGGTGGTATGGACATTTAGATAGGAAGTTCAGATAAGAAGCCTACCATTCCACCTTGTCAAATCGGTATGCAAAGTGCAACCAGACAGTTTTTTGGGATACAAACATTCATCAATATAATTAGGAAATTGTCAAACGGAGCCAGGAGTACAAAAATACCTATGGTGTCTATGATCTAAAAATAATCATTTCCAGTCCACTTGCCCACTGCATTCCACTGATAAGAGAATTACTACTGTGTACACAAGCTGGCCTTATGGTCATGGGCAAAGTGTAACAGTATTGTACCAATGTTTATCTGCTGTACATCAAGGCAAACACTGAAAAACATAAAATAAAATTCTTAAGAATGAGTAGGACTGATAAAACTCCAGTTTACAAAACCTATTACACGACTCCAGGATTATCTCTAGGAAATTACAGCACTGAGCATACCACCTTGAGGAGATATTTGTTGCTGAGTGCACTACAGAGTCACAATGCAAGAAACAGCATTTTATGAAGATCAGACTTCATCTCACAACTAAGGGAAACATGTCAGTAGACATGCGTGCTCTTCTTTTCTCAGTGATTGTGGGTAAGTACCAAGAATGTTAAGAATAATGGTTATAAAGTATGAATTTTTAATTATATACATTTTTATAATTGATTCTTTATTACAGTAGGTGCCCTGGGACAGACAGTGGAGCAACCTGAACTCCTCTGGACCAAGGTACAGGGCAAACGAGTTTATATTAACTGCAAAGTGACCGGACTGCAAAGCTACAGTTATGTCCACTTGTACCGAAAGAAAGACGGTGAAACTTTCAAAAGTGTCCTGTATTTTAATGAAGCCGGCACTCGTATTGTTCATAATCCTGGCCTTCCTGAAGCAATGAGCTTTATTGTGAAGCGAGAAAACAATAATTATATTCTGAGAGTGGCTGCTGTGAATTCAGTTCATTCAGGAGTTTATTACTGCGCCTGCTGGGACAAAAGCTGCCACAGGCAGACAAACTGCTCAAGCCTTCTACAATAACTCTGCCAGTCTCTCCATATCAGATCTCTCTGATATAGCACACCCTTAACATTAACATTAGCCGATACTCATCTTTACAGCAGGCTATGTTCCTTATTCTTAAAATTGTGGTCATTAATGCTCCTCTGTACAAAGCAGCTAAATTTAAAGTTCGGCCCACCCATGAAACCTCATATCCTACCACGGTGCTGTTTCCCAATTCTTACATTTTAAGCTTCTTTTATTTAAACAACTTTCCTGTAGTTCAGAGGGTAGAAGCATTATAAAAGACCATTTGCGTGAAAGAAAGCCAATCATTGCACAGCCACATATTCATCCACAGTTTGCATTGGATATGTTTCCTGCAGGTTCCTAAAAAGCCTGGTCTAGTTTCAGCTGTGTTTAGAACATGTGGGAACAGTGAGATTTGGGATTTTTGAGACAGGTAAAGCTTGATAATAAGAATATCTGGGTACCATGAGAAATTCTGGACTTAATGTGGCTGAAAACTGAATATGTGTATTTTTATACTCGTCCAACACAATCCAGTCTAGATGTGTGTTACATGTGTACAGTACAGAGCTTAATATTAATGCCTGTTAATATTCTTAGTTTTTTAAATAGGGGGTAGTGAGTTTGACATGTAATAGATACAGCTTGGCCACCTCTGCCACCACAAACAAAGAAAACAAACTTAAATAAAGATACTGGGGGAGCTGGCATTGTCTTCCCTGCTTTTCATCTGTTTTTACTGGTAACGTTTTCAAACATTTTCCATCCTGTATTATCAACAAGGTCAAAACTGTCTGCTCATAAACAATGGGAATAAATATAAAGAGAGAACTGCCATTTATAAACAAGCACCAAGTTTCGTTTTTGGCCCAGTTCCCAATGTAGTAAAACATGTGGTCTAGTAATCAAATTGCAAGCACCTTTCAAACACAACATAGAAGGTGGCGCCATTGCATTATGTAGGAATTAGTCTCTGAGCTGTGGTTCAGGTGAGGGACAGATAGGGGTACAGAGAGGAGAGCAGGTTTTTTGGCACACTTGCACTTTCAGGGGTGGCCAAATAAAGAACACACAACTGTTACTGCGGCTTCCACCCACAGGCACGACATCAGCACTATTTTATGGCAGAGTTATTTTGTAAACTGATAACTGACTCGCATCAAAATCCAAGTGTCAGTAATTTTTAAAGCAAGTGCTGTATTTAGGAATCCAATTAAAGATGAAGAATTTAATATATCTAATTATTATTTCTCATTGACTCCAGGTGAGTATAACTATTATACACTGTTTGTTTGATTTCATAACTACAGTGTTTTCATAATGACTGATTGCCAGTTTAATTGTTGTTTACAGTAGCTGTGCTGTGACTGACAGCTGGAGCGAAACTGAACTCCTCTGGAAAAAAGCCAGCGGGGAAAAGTGTGTACATCAAGTGTAAAGTGACCGATCTGAGCTCAACATAACGTCCACTTGGTGACCAGGAGAAAGACGGACAAGCTAGTCAAAAAGGATTCTGTAGACAACTAACACTGGTAGCGTTATTCCTGATTCTAATAATCCTGATGCAAAAGGACTTCCACTGTGCCAAGAGGGTCGTATGATCTAAAGATACAAGCACTGAAGACGAAGCCATTCTGCCAGTTTATTTACTGCCGCCTCTGGGACACAAGCAGCCACAGTGACAGTTATTTTTCACATCCTGTACAAGAACTCCGACAGTATGAAACCTGTCGCATGTTTGAGAGATTTTTTTTTCATTAGAGGCTGAAATTGTTTTGTTGACCTTTTACCTTTTGTTTCACCTTTATTTCTTTTTATTTAATAATGGTAAATTGGTACTTGAACATTGTAATTTATTTTAGTATAAACATTCTTGTGTATGTAAATAAGCATTTACTTGTAGTCAGTGATGATCTTAAGCTGAGTATTTTTGTGTCAGTGACCTCTGTGTATGTGTGTTTGTGACAGCCTACATGAGCTCTGAGGTTCGCAACATGGGAATGATTATATGGAATTACAAAAAGTATAATTCACTTCAGCAACAATGACCCATGGCAGATGTGGCGGGGCATTCAGCACCTCACCGACCACAAGACCAAAAGCTACACACCAGTTAAGGGTGACGCCTCACTGGCAGAGGTACTTAAATGCTTCTTTGCTTGCTATGAGGTGAAAGTAGCAGAGACAGACACAAGTGCTCCACCAGTCGCCAACAACACCATCCTTACTGTGCAGGGGCATGAGGTAAGACGGAGGCTGAAGGTATGTGCAGGCCAGCTCTCTGCAGTCTTAACAAAAATCTTAATCCTGTCCCTGTCCAAATCCATCATCCCACCTTGTCTGAAATCTGCCACCATTATTCCACTGCCAAAAAAACAAAAAACATACCACCCAGGACTCATCAAGACGACCTACCGTTCGTGGGGTTCGCACTCACACTGGTCATAATGAAGTGTTTTGAGAGACTGGTTCTACATCACATCAAGGCCATCCTCCCGCTCACCTTTGACCCACACCAGTTTGCCTACAAAGCAAATAGGTCCACAGAAGATGCCATCACCACTGCTCTTTCACAGAGCAATCACACACCTAGAGCACCAGGGGAGCAATGTCAGGATGCTCTTGAAGAAAAAAGACTTCAACTCAGCGTTTAACACAGTCATCCCCAACAGATCTGGTGACCAAACAGACCTAGAACTTCTAACATCCCACTTGCCTCTGAAATCAAAGGACTTTCTGACAGATCACAGACAGTCTGTAAGGTTGAGGTCTTCATCATTCCTCCCACCCTAAACTCCCCCCACCCCCCCCAAAAAAACATCTGGAGAACCCAAGCATGTGCGGTGCTTATAGCCCACTTTTGTATTCTCTTTACACCTATGGACTGTGTCCCCCACTTACTTCTCTCCAAGGTTTGACAGATGACAAACGAACAGTGGTTTGAACTTATTTCTTGGAGGCAGTATGAGACTGCCTACCAAGGTGATTGAAGTCCAAAAGGACTGACTGAGTGGTGTTCAAGGAATGAATCTCACCTTGAACTCCTCGAAAACATGAACTTTCAGGCAGAGAGGTACCAGCACCACTGTACATCAAGGTACTTGGGCAAACACTCTGAAGAACTCTCCTGAACCACCAAACACCATGGCTTGGTAAAAGAAGGGCACAACATAGGCTCTACAATTTACATTTAAGGCATTTAGGCAGATGCTCTTATCCAGAGCGACTACAACCATGCGCTAGTGATCTGTTGGATAATATTCCAGCTAGTAGAGGAAGTTTAGAGCATAAAACTCAACCACGCGCTCAGACAAACTGCCCGAACAGGGAGGTCAGTGGCATGGTACCGTAGAGAAAGAGTCCATATAAGTGCAACACCAAATACACATTGACGAAGGACATTCAAGTGCAATACAAAAAGTTTATTAAAATTGCCAACACGATTACACACAGTTTTACACGTCTGCTAGAGGCTCCACTCACTAAGTGCATTACCAAAGACGGGGATGGGGGCTTCACAGTCTGCGTTTGAAGACTGCGAGAGACTCCGCTGTTTCTGACGCCCAGTGGGAGTTAATTCCACCATCTGGGGGACAGGACATGAGAAGTAGTCTGGACACTTTGTCTTCCATGTGTGCCTAAGGGATGGTGGTTCGAGACGAGCGTTTGTACTTGAAGCACGAGGGGGCTCGAGGTACAGCTCGACTCTTCACCATTGCCATAAGTTAGGGAGGCGCTGGTCCATTCTTGCGCTTTGTAGGCGAGCATCAGAGTTTTAAACCTGATGCGTGGCAACAAACAGGAAGCCATGAAGGGAGAGCAGCAGCAGTGGAGTGACGTGGGTGAACTTCGTTTTGAGATGAGACGAGCTGCAGCATTCGAACAAGTTGCAAGGGCCCTAATGGCCCGCAGAGGAAGACCAGCCAGGAGCGAGTTGCAGGTAGTCCAGCCTTGAAATGACCAGAGACTGGGACAAGCAGCCAGCTGGGTGGCTTTCCTGAGAAAGGAAGGGTGCGTATCCTCCAGATGTTGTAGAGGAGGAAATCTGCATGACGAGTCAGGATCGCTATATGAGCCTGAGAGAACGATAACTGGCCATCCAGAATCACTCCAAGAACTTATATTGCATCCTCAGTCGAGGTGATCAAGGAGTTCCCGAATGAGATGGCAAGATCACAGTGAGGACCTGTATTGCTGGGGATGAAACAGCAGCTCAGTCTTGCTGGGATTGAGGCTTAAGGTGGTGAGCTGTCATCCAGGAGCTGATGGTCGGTCAGCATGCTGAGATGTCAGTTGCAGACCTGTGTATCAGATCATGGGAAGGACAAGCATGAGTTGCGTATCATCAGCATAGCAGTGATAAGAAAAGCCGTGAGAGGAGTAATTACTTTGCCAAGAAAAAGAGTGTAAAGAGAAAAGAGAAGAGGACCAACACCAAGCCTTAGGAGGGACAACCGGTGGAGAGCCTACATGGTGCAGACGTGGACCCCATTCCATGTACCTGTCTAGTGGGGGGGGGGGGGGCAGTCAGCCTCGAGGTAGGACTCAAGACCAACTTCCATGCAGTGCCGGTGATTCCAAGATCGGTGAGGACCGACGAGGAGGATCTTGTGGTTCACCGTGTCCGAAGGACCGCAGACAGGTCCTAGCAGAATCAGAATTGAGGACTGTTTTGGCTGATCTCGCTGTCTGAAGCCTCCAGTTACTGCGATGAGAGCAGTTTCCGTGGAATGGGCCAGGTTTGAAGCCGGACTGGTTGATGCTTCCTGAAAGCTGGTTCTGGGAGAGAAATCAAGGAGTCGTTGATTGTAGACCAGCTACGTTTCAAGAATTTTTGGAGTAGAAAAGAAAGAAGTGAATACCAGTCTGTAACTGTTTGAATGTCCTGAGGAATCCAGCGGTTTCTTTAGGATGGGAACCACTATTGGCAGTCTTGAAGGCCCTGTTGAACACACCCTGAAGGCCAGGATAAGTTTATTGAGGGAGGAAGATGAAGGTTAGCAGGGTCAGGGATATTGAACGTCGGAGCAGTGTGTGATGGGATGGGATCCAGTGGGGAGTTCGTGGGGTTTGCTGGATTCCAGTAGTTGTAGGATGTCGTCTGAAGAAAGTAGAAGAAAAAAACAGGTTAAGGAGTTATGGCAAGAGGATGAGGACTGATGGAGGGAGGAGCGGGTGACAGGGGAAACGGGACTGGCGGATTTTATTCACTTTCCTCTTCAAAGAAGGTGACAAAGGTCCCTCTCGGGGTGAGGGAAGAGGGAGGAGGAGGGAGAGGGACGGGTTGAGGAGAGAGTGAGAAAGATACCCTGATATTAGTTGCGAGGGTCAGGACACCGATTCCTCTAGTTTCTCTACCTTTCTGAAGAATTCCTCAGGAAAAAACGACCTTCAGGAGAAGCTGTTGGTGTCCTAGCTACCATCCACCATGAGAGTGTGCTGACATACTGTAACTCAACATGTACAGCAGCTGCTCGGTGGGCAGAAAGGAGAGACACTGCAGAGAGTCACAAATCCACGGCCCAGAAGATCATCAGCTGCCCACTGCCCTGCCTGGAGCACCTGTTCAGGCTACCATTGTCCTTTCAATAGCGGCAGCACAAAATCCTGAAATGACCCATTTTCACGCCAAGGACATCACCTTGTTTGACCTGCTGTCCTCTTGGAAAAGAAAGCTTTTGGTCCATTACGGACTCCCGACAAAACAGACTCAGAAAACGAGTTTCTACCAGAGAGCCATACGGAAACTGAAACACTCCAAAACATTCACATTGAGAACCCTGTGTTTCAGTAGAAGTGAACTGAACACTACCTCAACACTCACTGTCAACCAACTACAATAGAGCCACTGTATTACTGTTCCAGTGTTTCATTTCCACCTCTGTTCTATTTGCTGGCAAGCGTAGGGTCCTTACTAAAAACAGAAAATTTGAGTCATATCAGGGGACCGGTTTTGTCCAGCTCTCCACTGGCTCCCAGTTAAAATCAGTATTGATTATAAAAATTCTGCTTGTTTAACGCATAAAACCTCACACGGGTGCATCGCTCCTGAACTACCTGCGCGAACTTATTTTCCTATTATGAACCTTGGATTGTTTACTAAGGTCACAGAGGTAGTTGGCTTCTTCATTAGGTCGAGGTTAAAAACGTACTTCGTTAGCTTGTTGGTCAATTAATATCCCCCCCTCAACTACAGGGCCGAGGGCATTGGGCAGAGGGTCTAATCAATGCAGAAATCCAAGTAATTTCATAGGCTTTTCTTTCATTTTTTAGGCAACTGTATATTAGTCCCGCTCTAGCCATACTACAGCTGTTCTCTACCACTGCTAATAGTAGCATTAACTGATTATTGGTTTGTGTTGTAAAAAACAGTGGCTGAAAATACTTGCCATTAAATAAATACCCCAGCAATTCAACCAGAATTATTAGAGCATTGGGAATGTTTTGGTCCGAGTTTTGGCTGTCTGATGTAGGATTTTAGCTCTGTGTAAACAGTTCCTGGGTCTGTCTTCCTACCGGGTGAAAGGTCGGCTACTGCTATTATTAAAAAAAGAAACAAAAGATAACAAAAAACAATAAAGCACTAAAACACACATGAGCTTTTTGGGGGTGGGGATTTTGTTGATTGGGGTTTTGTATGTTGTAAAAACTTTGATGTGAGAGGAAAGACTTTGGACAACTTTCTTGGTATAAAAAACCACCAATACAGTAAAATTTTACCCATACAAGTTTAAATGACCCATATCCCCCCCCCCCCGCACTGTTTGGCTTCTTGTTGGCTAGCTGCTCTCTTCAAATTCTAGGTGCATCAGAATATTGCATTTTCATCGTGCCATGGCCTCCAACAAAGGCTGAAAATGAAACATGAAATTTGTTTTTTTTCTATCTCCTGTAGAAAGATCCTTTACCGACTGTGTACTGACATGTGTATCTCATTACCAAACACTTAAACACAATGGAGGAATCATCTCTGAGCTGTGGTTTCAATGTTAGACAGATGCGGTACAGCAGAGCAGCGGTTTTTCAGCACAATGCACTTTTACACCACAGGAGTGGCCAATCAAAGAACACACCAGTTTACTGCCTTCTCACACCCACGGAATGACGATCAGCACTATTTTATGGCAGAGATATTTTGAAACTGACAAACTCTGCATCAACAATCCAAGTGTAAAGCAGTATATTAAAGCAAGTGCTGTATTTAAGAATCCAGTGTAAAGATGATGATTTACTGTCACTTATTATTTTCTCATTGGCTCCAGGTGAGTATAATATTAATCACTGTTTTATTTGATTTCATAACTACCTGTTTTCATATGACTGAATATCCAGCTTAATGTTTTACATAGCTTGCTGGGGACTGAAAGTTCGGCAAACTGGAAACTCCTCTTACAGCCAGCGGGAAAAGTGTGTATATAAATGTAAAGTGACGTGATCTGCGCACAACCAATACGTCCACATGTACCGTAGCAGAAAGACGGAGAAGCTCTCAAAATGATTCTGTATGTCGTGATGCTGGTGCCATAGTTTCCTGTTCTAATTTTCCTGATGCGAAAGAACTTCACTGTACCAAGAGGGGTCGTATGATCTGAAGGTGCAAGCACTGAATACAGCCATTCTGCGTTTTTACTGCGCCTGCTGGGATAGTGGCACCGTGACGTTTTTATTTACATCCCTGTAAAGAACTCAGATCATGAACCTGTAGTATGTTTGAGAGAGATTTTTTGACGCCTATTTTTTTTCTGGTTTTGGTGGACCTTGTTGCATTAATTTTATGTCACCTTTATTTCTTTTTATTTAATAATGGGGTAATTTGGTACTTGAACATTGGATTCATTTCAGTAGTAACCTTCTGGTGTATGTAATAGGCGTTTTAACTGTAGTCAGTGTATGATACTTAAACTGAGTATTTTTGTGTCCTTGAACCTCTGTGGTAATGGTATCTTGTGAAAGCTTACATGACACAATCTGAATGACCTAGGGTAATATGAGAGCTCTGAGGTTCGTAAACCTCTGTGTTCTTTTCATGGCAGTCTCCAACATGGGAATACTATATGGACTTACAAAAGTACTAAATTTACTTTAACAGTTTATCTGTTTCCCTACACTCGCCTCCACCTGTTTTTCTATAATTGTGAATCAGACATGATCAGCAAGGACGTGTGCTGTATTGTTACAAAACAACAACAATGCACAAACTGGTAAGGTTTTATGGGTAATATTATGAAACTAACATTCCACATTATAATTGTCATACTTTGATGATGTCTATTGTTTCTAGTAAAGGGCAGTCCTAAGAACATACATCTTTAAGGTTTTGTTATTGAGTGATGTCCACACTCCATCTAAAAAGCCTCTTCACATGCATTCAGTGGACCACAAAAAACAGCAAATCATTTGATGCAGCAAACAAAGCGGCAGCAAGAGAGTCAGCTCACCATGATG
>JAMWET010003028.1:0-90000 GCA_024036415.1 Prochilodus magdalenae
AATGATTAAAATCGGATCTTATAAAGTGGGATTGCCCAGTTACGGCTCGAGCTGAGCGGATGCTCCTGATGTCAGCCTGTTGTTGGAGCAGCCGTAGTGAGCCTAGGGCCCGGTGGGGATTGGTAATTCGGCCGACGAGATGCTAGAGGACCCCGACATGGACCGCCCGCTCATGCAGCTCTTTCTACACAGCATCATCCGGGCAGGTGGGCAGACACTGTGGGGATTTAGGTATTCATACGATGCTGAAACACAGCTGAACACCGCAGTAGAGTTGGTGTACTATAATTACACACCCATCAGCCAGAACATTACAGCCACCTCAGTACAGCTACACTCCTTATCCGTCTCATCAGCTCCACTGACCGAACAGGACGCTCTGTAGGTGTACAGGTCCAGACTGTAGTCCATCTGTTTCTCTGTGTACTGTATTACCCTGTTCTACCCTGTTCTTGGTCTTGGTGGAGACGACCAACGAATCAGTGATTAAAACGATATGGATAAGTTACATGGTACACGGCAAAGACAAAAAGACAAAGAACACAATACCGTTACGCGCATAGACAGTGAACAGATGTGCCAGATGTGCGGAAGCAGTAAGTGTATGCTAACAGCAGTTAGCACATCCAGTAGATTGAGGTACAGCTTAGTGTACATACTGGAGAGTATATAATAGTGTACAGTGCAGGTACTGAGCACAGCAGCACAGTGTTCAGGTAAACAGCCACACAGGTTATAGCAAAGATGTCCAGTATATAGAATACATAGAAGTCTGGTTCAGGTATAGGTAAAGTCTAGAGGTATAGTTAAGGTTTAGCTCACATATAGAGATCTAGTTAATGTCTAGTTCAAGTACAGAGGTCTAATTGAGGTCTAGTTCAGGTATAGAGGTCTAGTTAATGTCTAGTTCAGGTATAGAGGTTTAGTTAGAAGTTTAGTTCAGGAACAGAGGTCTAGTTAAGGGCTTGTTCAAATACAGAGGTCTAGTTAAGATCTAGTTGATTTATACAGGGTTAGTTAGGTCTACTTAAGGTATACAGTACATGTATAGTTAAGGTCTAGTTCAGGTATATAGGTCTAATTAAGGTCTAGTTCAAGTATAAAGGTCTAGTTAAGGGATTTGTTTAGGTATAGAGGTCTAGTTATGGTCTAGGTCAGTTAAATATGTCAACTTAAGGTCTAGTTCAGGTATAGAAGTCTAGTTAAGGTCTAGTTCAGGTATAGAGGTCTAGTTAAGGTCTAGTTCAGGTATAGAGGTCTAGTTAAGGTCTAGTTCAGGTATAGAAGTCTAGTTAAAGTCTAGTTCAGGTATAGAAGTCTAGTTAAAGTCTAGTTCAGGTATAGAGGTCTAGTTAAGGTCTAGTTCAGGTATAGAAGTCTAGTTAAAGTCTAGTTCAGGTATAGAAGTCTAGTTAAAGTCTAGTTCAGGTATAGAAGTCTAGTTAAAGTCTAGTTCAGGTATAGAAGTCTAGTTAAGGTCTAGTTCAGGTATAGAGGTCTAGTTAAAGTCTAGTTCAGGCACAGAAGTCTAGTTAAAGTCTAGTTCAGGTATAGAGGTCTAGTTAAAGTCTAGTTCAGGTACAGAAGTCTAGTTAAAGTCTAGTTCAGGTATAGAAGTCTAGTTAAGGTCAAGTTCAGGTATAGAGGTCTAGTTAAAGTCTAGTTCAGGTATAGAGGTCTAGTTAAAGTCTAGTTCAGGTATAGAGGTCTAGTTAAAGTCTAGTTCAGGTATAGAGGTCTAGTTAAGGTCTAGTTGCGGTATAGAAGTTTAGTTAAGGTCTAGTTCAGGTATAGAAGTCTAGTTAAGGTCAAGTTCAGGTATAGAGGTCTAGTTAAAGTCTAGTTCAGGTATAGAAGTCTAGTTAAAGTCTAGTTCAGGTATAGAAGTCTAGTTAAGGTCTAGTTCAGGTATAGAAGTCTAGTTAAAGTCTAGTTCAGGTATAGAAGTCTAGTTAAGGTCTAGTTCAGGTATAGAGGTCTAGTTAAGGTCTAGTTCAGGTATAGAAGTTTAGTTAAGGTCTAGTTCAGGTATAAAAGTCTAGTTAAGGTCTAGTTCAGGTGTAGAAGTCTAGTTAAGGTCAAGTTCAGGTATAGAGGTCTAGTTAAAGTCTAGTTCAGGTATAGAGGTCTAGTTAAAGTCTAGTTCAGGTATAGAGGTCTAGTTAAAGTCTAGTTCAGGTATAGAGGTCTAGTTCAGGTATAGAGGTCTAGTTAAGGTCTAGTTCAGGTATAGAGGTCTAGTTAAGGTCTAGTTTAGGTATAGAGGTCTAGTTAAGGTCTAGTTTAGGTATAGAGGTCTAGTTAAGGTCTAGTTCAGGTATAGAGGTCTAGTTAAGGTTGATTTGAAGTACAGAGGTCTAGGTAAGATCTAGTTCAGTTAAACATGTCTACCTAAGGTCTAGTTCAGGTATAGAGGTCTATTTAAGGTCTGCATACACTCCAGTGAGTGAGTGCAGCCCAGTGTGTAGGTGCTGTGGTGATCATGTTTAGATCAGTAAATTTAACACAAATTTGTATCCTAAAAAAACCATGACCCAGGCATGACTGAAGCTCCTTTAAACAAACAAAGCTTCAGGTTTCTCAAACCTCCATTAAAGCCCGGCATTTGCATGCGCCGTCTGCTTATTCAAGAGCACCATAAACAAAAGGTGCTGCTGCCTATTTTGCAAACTAAAACCTTAAGTAACGGAATACATTAGCATACAACTAAACCAGGCATGGCCCTTTCCTCAAAGCTAATCAGAGAGTCGGTGTGCTGGCAAACAGAATTCACACACTGCTGATGAGCCTGGACACTGCTCTCAAGTACTCTCTAACAGTACACCTTTAACATTCTGTCCATGATCGGTCAAAGCAGAGCCGAACACGGCGGAACAATCAGGCAGCAAAATAAACTAAGATCCGCCGAATGAATCATGCAGCCTCTCTTATCATTAGCTCAGCATGCTAACTGGTGTTTCAAATGACTTAGTGTGTTTTAACATTTAGCTTCCTAGTTGCCAGCTACTTGTTCTAACTTTCCCAGTCCACCTTAAATGATGCAGCAAGTTCAAACAGGAAGAAGCTAAAGTTCAGTGCCACAATGCAAATGCTGCATCATTTAAGGTGGAATGGGAAAGTTAGAACAAGAAGCTGGCAAATTAGAAGCTAAATTTCAGTGCCAAAATGCAAATGCTGCATCATTTAAGGTGGAATGGGAAAGTTAGATTTGTGCCAAAATGTAAATGCTGCATCATTTAAGGTGGAATGGGAAAGTTAGACAAGAATCCGGCAAATTAGAAGCTAAATTTCAGTGCCAAAATGCAAATGCTGCATTATTTAAGGTGGAATAGGAAAGTTAGAACAAGAAGCTGGCAAATAGGAAGCTAAATGTCAGTGCCAAAATGCAAATCGTCGCTGTCCAAAGAAAAACATATCTCTCCAAAATGGCAAAAAGTGACAAAAACCTCCTTTAACTTTAATGGAAGTCAATGGAACCAGACATCTTTCCAAACAGTTCTGGGACAGTTCTGTTGGTCCATTCATCATGAGATTCCCACTCAGTGTAAACAGCAGCTGGTGTGTTCAAATGATGCATAAACCTAAATGGACGAAAGTGAAGATACATGTTTTTATTGGACACCGAGGAAATGCTGAATCATTTAAGGTGGAATAGGAAAGTTAGAACAAGAAGCTAGCAAACAAGAAGCTAAATGTCAGTGCCAAAATGTAAATGCTTGAATGCTTTATCGATACATAGTTGTATAGGCTATATTCCACTTCACCCCAAATCTCACACACTGCTCCTTTAAATGCTCGTTAGGAAAGTCTTGCTGTGGGGGCTTCTGTGTTAGTAAAGGCTGGAACAAAGAAGAGTTAGATGAAGTCAAATCTAACCGTTCCTGTAAATCCAGGAGTCAGTTAAAAGCATCTTAGCTCAGAGCTGAGAACTCAGTACCAGCAATAAGCCCTAACGATATGAACTCACACCAGTACTCAGATTCAGAGTCCAGTACACAATATGCAAGAACTGTGAAAGACACTTTAACGGCAAAAAGTTCACAGCACCAAAAAGAAAAGCTGAGCTCTCCATCACACCGCTTGCCAAGTGAACATTTTGAGAGATGAGGGAAGTGTGCATGAACGGAGATGCACTGGAGAGCTCAGGGGTGGAGGGAGGAGTGTGCCCTCATCCTGCGTGAAAGGCCTGCGCGAATGCCATGGCTAATTTCACGCTCCCCCAGGAAAGGTCTCTCTGTGGCTGCTGCAGGGGAGAGCCTGCGGTTAACCTTTAGTCTTCCTCAAAACGCAGCGCTTTGGCATGCTTTGCCAACACTACGCCGCCATGTGCCGCTGCTTTGGATAAGGCCACGGGGGTCTGCAGGGCGAGCCTCGCGTCTGCATACCAACACCCTGACATTCTACCCTTCTTTAGATAAATGTGAGAATGAGAAAATACCATAAAGGCGCTCTGCTACAGACGCTGCTGCTCGGAGATGTTCACTTCAGGTCACTTCACGCAAGTATGAGTCCAGTCTCAGTTCAAATCTCAGGTCTGCAGAGTCCAACTCAAGTTGAAAAGCCAGGCTTAAGTGACATGACTCTGAAAACTTCAGTTCAGTATTAGCAAGGCCCCGAATGTCCGGCAACCAATGAATGACACTGCCATTCAACTTTGTCAAGTTCCCGGATGTAGATGGGAACCATAGCGGAACTTTTTCTCCTTAGCTCCAAGGCTAGCATCAACTGCTAAAGGGTAAGCCCTGTTACATGTTATGGCTCCACTGTGAGTCACACCGGAGAACTGACACCGGAGCGCTGACGCCGGAGCTCTGACACTTCCCAGCTCTTACTCAGCCTCAAGCATTCGAGCCAAACAGAACTTCAGACAGAGCAAAGAGCCGAACAGAGCCGTCATCATTATCAAGCATTACAGCAAGGCAGCCAGCAGCTTCTCAGCACACTCGTGCACACACATGCACATGCTCTCTCTCTCGCGCTCTTTCATGCCTGCACAGCCCAAGTTTACAACACGATAAAATAACAGCCAGCGTGGAGTGAGGCGCTCTGTGAATGTAGCATGTGGAATAAGATGTGTTTGAGTTATACTGCACTTTGTTGGTGTATCTGCTGGGATGGTGTCGGTGTGTCTGCTGGGATGGTGTGTCTGCTGGGATGGTGTTGGTGCATCTGCTGGGATGGTGTTGGTGTGTCTGCTGGGATGGTGTTGGTGCATCTGCTGTGATGGTGTTGGTGCATCTGCTGCGATGGTGTTGGTGCATCTGCTGGGATGGTGTCGGTGTGTCTGCTGGGATGTTGGTGTCGGTGTGTCTGCTGGGATGGTGTTGGTGTATCTGCTGGGATGGTGTTGGTGTGTGTGCTGCGATGGTGTTGGTGCATCTGCTGGGATGTTGGTGTCGGTGTGTCTGCTGGGATGTTGGTGTCGGTGTGTCTGCTGGGATGTTGGTGTCGGTGTGTCTGCTGGGATGGTGTTGGTGTATCTGCTGGGATGGTGTTGGTGTGTGTGCTGGGATGTTGTTGGTGTGTCTGCTGGGATGGTGTCGGTGTGTCTGCTGGGATGGTGTTGGTGCGTCTGCTGGGATGGTGTTGGTGCATCTGCTGGGATGGTGTTGGTGTGTCTGCTGGGATGGTGTTGGTGCATCTGCTGTGATGGTGTTGGTGCATCTGCTGGAATGTTGGTGTGTCTGTTGGGATGGTGTCGGTGTGTCTGCTGGGATGGTGTTGGTGTATCTGCTGGGATGGTGTCGGTGTGTCTGCTGGGATGGTGTCGGTGTTTTTGCTGGGATGTTGGTGTCGGTGTGTCTGCTGGGATGGTGTTGGTGCATCTGCTGCGATGGTGTTGGTGCCTCTGCTGCGATGGTGTTGGTGCATCTGCTGGGATGGTGTTGGTGTGTCTGCTGGGATGGTGTTGGTGTGTCTGCTGGGATGGTGTTGGTGTGTCTGCTGGGATGGTGTTGGTGTGTCTGCTGGGATGTTGTTGGTGTGTCTGCTGGGATGGTGTCGGGTGTCTGCTGGGATGTTGTTGGTGTGTCTACTGGGATGGTGTTGGTGCATCTGCTGGGATGGTGTTGGTGTGTCTGCTGGGATGGTGTTGGTGCATCTGCTGCGATGGTGTTGGTGCATCTGCTGCGATGGTGTTGGTGCATCTGCTGGGATGGTGTCGTGTGTCTGCTGGGATGTTGTTGGTGTGTCTGCTGGGATGGTGTTGGTGCATCTGCTGGGATGGTGTCGGTGTGTCTGTGTTCTTGGCTCTCGATCATCCTCATTATTTATAAAAATAAAGTGTATAGCCTTTTTCTTTACTTCAAACACAGGAATTTCAGTAATATTTTAGGAATATTTTGGGAACATTTTGGGAATATTTCAGAAATACTTCCGGGATATTTTAGGAATATTTCTGGAATATGTTTAAAATATTTCAGAAATATTTATGAAAAATTTTATAAATATTTCAAGAATATTTCTAAAGTACTTCAGGAATATTTCAGGAATATTTTGGGATTTTTTCCGAAATATTTTAGGAACATTTCCGGAACATTTCTGGGCCTGCGTGTTTCTTCAGTATGACGTCCGTGTGGCTGAATAGGTACTGCGGTAAAAAAGCTCCTGGCTACGGACCCCAGGTACGCACGGCCTCTGACAGAGAGCACTGATCATTCTGGCATGTGTCGGGTGACTTTTGCTACTTTACTGTCAGCAGCAAAATTGTGTGGATTGGTTTTGAATTCATCATTTCCAGTGCAGCTTTCAGCAGAGCAGAGAAGTTAAATATTCATCACTTATATCCACTTGATCTATCGCTGAATATCACCCAGACAGACAGGCATTTCCATTTACAATGTCCAGCCGCGAGTGCAGAGATGCTCCATTCGGTGGGGTACAAATCACTAACACACATGAACACCTTTCATTATGTACTAAGGCAGCAGACGTCTCCGAGGTGTAGAGCGAACAGGCCAGTGTTCAGTACAGTAGCACGCATGGTCTTGGACTTCAAAGGATTTCCATTAGACACGGTGACAGTGAAACTGTGTGCACCTTTACAGTTAATCTATGTCTAAAAAGGCCTCTCAGAATCGAGACAGTGCTCATGCACGATGGGGTGTTAATTGTTAAAATTCTGAGGGTAAAAATGTATGAATATATTCAGTTTTGGGTAAAAAGGTTTCTCTAAATGTCTGCGTAATTCAACAGCTTAGCAACGGTGCCCTGTAGAACAGCTTACTGACCGACCGTCCTTACAGTAGTGGTGATGGGAACCAGAGTCGGGAAGCCGACCATGCAAAATGATCTGTGGTAAGCAAGGGCAGGCCTTATGGATGTACTCGACTGCGACATTCAGCGAGCAGTGAGCCCCTCATCAGTCATCCTGGTAGTGCAGCACCACTGGCAGACGGCTGCACCACGCAGGACTACATGCACACAGGCCGTTACCATGACTGTCCTTAACACCACGTCACCGTCACCAAAGACTGCAGTGGTGTCGTACCAGACTGTCATGGAGTGACTCAGAATGGCAGCGGGTCATCTTCAGTGACGAGTCCCGCTTTAGTCTTGGTGGAGACGCCCAACGAATCCGTGTGTGGAGGCACTGTGGTCAGCACCACGATGAACGGCTTGTCGTCATGTGTCACGGTGTTAGGCCTCCATTAGGAACCTTTACAACTCTATGCTGAGACATCCGCATGTTGCATCAGCAAACACGGGGAGAGGGGGGCTGGGGGGTGTTACTGCTCCATTGGAGAGACATTATCTGAATGCCCACTCGTTAGATAGCGGAATGTGGAATGTGGCTGGGATGCTCGAGACCCCGAGTGTAAAACTGAAGCCCCAATGCAAACCATACCGGCCCCATTCCTCTAGGCCTGCTACATTTGAGACCAGACCCTGACCTGAAGCCTGTCGCTCTGCTGTGGAACAGTGCCACAGAGGGGACAACATACCAGTCATTCCTGTCATGCCAGTATAGTCCAAATCCCAGGCTCGACACGCTGCATCTGATGCAACAACCCTGTCAGAATCTTTCCACATGGTTTCATGGTTTTGGTGGGGTTTTTTTTCCTCTAGCTTTCATGGCCAATAGTCTCCAAGACTATATGGAATACATATGAACATGGGGAAGATCAGAAATCGTGTTTGTTGAGTTGGGTGGGAGACCTCTAGCCTCGTTTCACATACCTGTAATCTGGATACCTGTAAGCAACACTAAGGGGCAACTGGGAACAGCTCTTGCAGTCTCGCAAAATTAAATAAAAATATAAATAAACGAATAAATAAATAAATAGATAGATAGATAGATAGATAGATAGATAGATAGATAGATAGATAAATAAATAAATAAATAAATGAATAAAAATTCCTTCTTCCACAATGTGTGAGATTCTCTTTGTCCCCAAACAGCACTGCACAAGCAGACATCGGTGCCTTTACCGATACTTAATTCTACTGCTCAGCATGAAGACTTAGTCAATAAACTTTATTTCAGAATTGGGAAGCACATTATGACCGCGCTGATTAACATTATTTCCTGTGGAGTTTATTCCGTTCTTTAACCCGTCGTGTTAAACTGTATGCACTGCATGCACATTAGTCTTAAAACTTTATGCCCAGTGATTTATGGAATCCCCAGAAAAGGTAAACCGCTCGTTAGAATGAGCTTTATAAGCTGTTAGAGAGGCGTTCCTCGCGCCACGCAGAATCACCAGTTCCTACAGTGTTCCTACAGCAAACAGATAATCCTCTGCTTAATCATCACATACAAACTAAACGGGGGAAAAGCCTAGTCCCAGAACGAACCCTCTAAGAGGCACGCTTTTGTAATTTCACATAGCATCTGTAGGAAAATGAGAACATCAGCTTAGGAACACTGTAAATTCAGACACGGCCCAAGCAGTCCCAAACAAATACCATTATTACATCATCCACCTTTACACATGTCTTATTGTCCTGGTTACAGTAAAGCCATTCATCAATAGTACTTTGTATATTATTGATTTTTATATAATATATGAAAAAAAAAAAAAATATATATATATATATATATATATATAATATTATAATGTATTATTAATATTTATATTTTTTTATTAATACAATATATTATATTATAATGTATTATAATAATATATTGTAGTATAATATATTAAAATATTGTATATTTATATAATATATATATATATATATATATATATTGTTTATACATGATACATATTTATATTACATATTATATTTTATTACATATTTTTGGTATTGTTAAATAGCAATTTAGTAAAATTATTTTTACCTAAAACCAAACAAGAATTAAGATGTTAAAAATAACCCATGCTAAAACAAGCTTTGCAAATTGTTCATTTTGTGTCCTGATAATTACTGTAAGAGGTCTGCTACCTGACCCGAGCGGAGTGACCGTGTATTTTTTCAGAAAACATTTGGGCTATTTGGGTGTCTATTGACTTCAGTTGTGTGTTTAGCATTGTTAGCCTCGTCGTCCTTCTACCGGAGGGGTAAGTGGGGAAACTGACTATACAACTGTTCACCAAACCGCACAGTGTTTCTCAACCCTGGTCCTGGAGGCACCCTGCCCTGCACATTATAGAGCTTTCCCTGTCCCCAACACACCTGGTATAACAGGCCAAGGGTGGGGGGAGGGTGGGGTGGTGGAGCCTATCCACGTATTTGATGGGCAGAAGGCAGGAAGCACCCTGGACAGCCCACTACACACAGATATACACACTTCAGGAAAGAACAACCCCAATCAGAACTTTCCACACCACTGAGAAAATTCATTTAACCCCTCGTGTCACCAAGAGCGACAGCCCCTACTAACAGGCAACACTAATCCCGCCTCCTTCTGAGTCTTCCACATTAGACTGTCCCTAAACTCTCAAATCAGACCTTCATCACTAACGCCATCGCCTGATGGAATTCCTCATTAGCCGAAACAACAATGGCCTCAGCTGGGCATCAGCAAAGGAGAAACGGGACACCGGCAGCACTCTCGCTTGCACCCGGTGGCGTAACGCGGCAGAGGACGGCGGCCTATTTAAATGCGGCACGTCTGGGTTTCCAGCACATAGCTGCGGGGTAGACCCCAGTCCCCCCTCAAAGCCAGCTGTTCAGGTCTAGGGCCGTTCAGGGCCGTGAGGAAGCTGATGTTTATCACTCTCTGTTTCTCCTACACACACACACACGCGTTTCAGCGAATGTGTTAGATGTGGCCCCGGTTTGTTTCTGTGAACACAACAACGGCGCGGAGAGAAAAGCTGCGGCTGGCCGTGAATTATGCATGGCCCTTCCTGAATAATTCAAATCACCAAACATCAGGTTTAAAAGTTTAATACGGGACTCGCTGCCTGTGTGCTGGCGAGCGCACTCGGCTAGCGTGGGGGAGCACGCTGACTCTCGGTGGAGTTTAGGGAGAGAAGGCATTCCAGGAGTTGAAAGTGGCGTTTATGAAAGTTTGAGTACGAGTGGCGGAATGTAAACACTCGGGGGGTTTAACTCAGGGCTTGTCCACACTCTGTTCCGGCACTGCAGCGGGAAGGCCGGAGGGGTGGAGCTACGTCTGTACCACTTACAGTTAGAGTAGTCCTCCCTGTTAGATGGACAGGTGTGACGTTAAGGCCTGCTTATCTCCACACGGGGTGATTAGGATTCCAGGAACACAGAAGCTTCTCAAATGAAAGCCGCAAGTTTATTCTACATCTACATTCTAGTCTACTAGTGGTTCTTTATCACATGAGGGAATTCAGATAGCGGAGAACGTAGTTAGGGGTCTTACATGAAACAAAAAACAAAAAAACAAGAACATTAAAAACACATTAATATAGTTTAATAAGATGTAATGTGGATCACAAGTTAAGTAAGGTTTCCTATATGTGGATGGCGGGGCTGGCCGTACATTAACTATTATACAAACATGTATATGCATATATTGCACATGTAGACAAAAAAATCTCCAAAAAAAAAAAAAAAAAACATTTCTATTGGTCCATGCAAATTTGTGTTTTTTTCCTCATTTTTGTTTGTTTGTTTATTTTGTATATATGTGGATGGCAGGGCAGGCCTACATAATACAAACACACTAGGTCACTCACTCATTCAATCATAATCTACACAGCATATCCTCCTGGCCACATGGGGGCGCTGGAGCCTTTGATCCACTCAAATACAGCTTTAGCTCACTGAGGTTTTCAGTCCTAAAATGTGTAGACATATATTGCCAATATACCAAAAAATAATTCCCCCCAAAAACATTCCTATTGGTCCATGCAAATTTTTGTTTTTGTTTTTTTACTTGTTTTTGTTTGTTTGTTTGTTTGTTTTGTTCTGGACACCGATGATATATTTTAAGACTTAAATGTTTTTTGGTAACACTTTCTATGAATCAGGTATCCATAATGCATTACAAGTAGATTCCTAAAGATCTACAAAGCATTTATAAGCAAGCTTTTGTAACGGTATGTAATTTTTTATATTTATATAAATGTACACAAAATTTCATAATCACAAATCGATTTAATCACACATGGTGATTTAAGGCTTCATAGCACAAAGAGATGTAATAGGTTAAAGTGTAAATGATTGTTGACTGATATCATAAAGCCCAATACATTCTTTCACATAATGCACTGATTCACAAAGCAGATTAAGAACGCAACTTTACCTAGAGTCTGTTAAGAAGGCTTATAAGTGTTCATTAGACGTCATGTACATTTACACTTGATGTACTATGTGGCCTACTCTTGTGTTATAACAGTTTATGTTGGTAAATATGAACATTTATAAACAATTACAAAGGCTTATGTCAAGTATTATCAAGCATTATAAAGGCTCCATAGCCTTTATGTACGCACTTATAATGCATTATGGATACTAGACTCATAGAAAGTTTTACCAAAATATTTACATTGCAATGTACTGTACCTTTGTGCTATGAAGCCTGTAATGAAGGCTCATTAGTGATCATTAGATGTTACCATTTTATTAACAAGACACTGTGGACCCTTTGAAACACTGTGTGCATAAACACAACCTTAGTCATAAAGCTTTATAACACTGGTTTCACCAATAATGTATTTAACAGGAAAATATACAAGGTATTATGTCCCTTATGCTCCCCTATGAAGCCTTATGCTGTTATAATATTTATACATCATTTTTATGCACAGAGGCTTATTTCCAGTATTATGAAGGCTTTATGGGTCTTATAATGCACTTATAATGCATTATGTCACTTTGTTCTGTGAGCCCCTATACTGTTGTGTTATAATGGTTTATGTGTGTGATTATGAGCATTAATGCACAGCTATACAGGCTTATGTCTAGTATTATGAAGACTTTATGGGTCTTTATGAATGCACTTATAATGCATTATGTAATTTTGTTCTTTGGGCCCCTATACCATTGTGTTATAATGGTTATGTGTGTGACTATGAACATTAATGCACAGCTACACAGGCTTATGTCTAATATTGTGAAGGCCACTGGTTAACTCCCAGTTGGTAGATCTTGGTTGGTATCTCGAGTGTGGGTCCTGTGCATAAGTGTGTGTGTGTGTGTGTGTGGTATGTGTGTGTGTGTGTGTGTATGTGTGTGGGTGGTGTGTGTGTGTGTGTGTGTGTGTGTGTGTGTGTGTGTGTGTGATGTGGGTGGCACCAGTGAAAGTGTGAGCAGTGTCATCAGAGCTTTCCTAGAGATATAATTACCTCTGCTGGACTCATCAGTAAGACACCCAGGGGCTGATGGGACGGTGCGATTAGAGCTGTGCTGCCCACAAAACCACTTCCTCTTCTCTTTCCATTCCCTCCATCTCCCTCTCTCCCTCTCTCGTTTGTTCTCTTTCAGGAAACTGGATATGCGTGTGGTACTCTCCCTCCATCCCTCCCTCCCTCCCTCATTCCATTAAGGCCCGTTTTGAGGGCGCTGTTCATTAAAGGCAACTTTTGCACGTCATTATGGGGAAGTGGTTAATTAAAAAAAAGAACGTCCCTCCGGGACTCACGTTAGCTCCGTGTGTGTGACTCTCAGGGACGCAGAGGCAGCGGTACGGGCTCACGCTGGTGTCGCAGCTGTCCGCATGGCCGTGGCACTCGCACCTAGAGAGAGAAGCATGCTGGTTAGGGCTTTGTATCTTCCTTTGTGTTGGTTTCTGGTAGGAGCAGCACCCTGGCATATCCGTGCTCCTCCCACAAGCAAGGTGTAGAAGAACATCCCATTCAAACGAATCAACTGGAAAGTGGGGTTCAGAGTTGCTGCAGGGACGATTATCAATCTGGAGAAATTAATCAATCAGGATTAATATTAATAAATCAATCGATTTCAGTGTCATGTGTAAAGACTTCATAATGACTGCTTGAAAGCTTAAGCTAAAATTCAGCCTGATAAACACGGTTTCTGATGTTCACTGCCCACATCTACGTGCATGTAAATGAGATAAAACCTGGATCAGAGCTTCAGGTAATGATTTGTAGAATACAGGTGAGGTAAATCATCCGAGTACAGAGTTTAGAGCCCTTTTGCAATTTGTGTTTCCACACAGCGGAATTTGTAAAGTGAAACACCCACATACACACACACTAAGGGGCAGTGAGCACACACACACACTAGGGGGCAGTGGGCAGTACTATCCACAACACCGGGGAGAGCTGTGGGTTTAATGCCTTGCTCAAGGGCACTTCAGTCGTTAGAGTCGGTTCAGGGAATCAAACCAGCGACCGGACCGGAGTCTGGAATCTTCACACACACAGATAAATTCCATTTACTGATTTAACAGCCTGAATCGGTGATAACTGATAAGGTTTCCCGGCTTGTGTTATTGAGCTGGACAATGTGGTTGCAGCTAATCAAAACAGTGCCAGCTGGAAACAACACCGTGCTCACATGGTTGGGCAGGGTGGAAACCGGGCAGGGTGGAAACAACCCCATACTAACATGGTTGGACAGGGTGAAAACTGGGGGCTATAAATACCTGCGGGGTGTGAGTGCCGGGATCCATAGATTGAGAAGAGATGGTAAAGTGCTTTCAAAGCAGATGTAGTGTAGTGTGAAGGAAGTAGCTGATTCTGCAAGTGTTGGGAAGCACACGGCCATACGGGTCTACCAGCATACGGGTCTTCCCAGTCTACAGGGAATTCTCTACTATATATATATATATATATATATAATAACCTGTCTTCTATGAACAGCCTTGTCTTATGGATGACGGTAGATTCTCAGAGACGTATTTTTTTATTATTTCTGGACCTAATGAACATCAGTCAACACTAACCCTGAAGTCACGTCCTCAACACTGCACATGGAACCCAGCCCTTTCTTGCCGTGAATCAACCCCCTGTGTATTTCTCTTCAATATTGGCTCCTCAAATGGTTACCAGGTAATAATCATATTACAGGTAGGCCAGTGTAGTGTTAGGAATCTTGCCCAAGGACTCTTATTGGCCTAGCACAGCACAGTCACCCAGAGCGAGTATGGAACCCCGGTCTCGTACACGGGGCGCTAGCTCACTGGCAGATATTGGTGTAACGCATTGCACCACACCATCCACCAAGTGCCTGTGCACATCTATAGCCCGTACATGTCCCTCAGAAGGGTCTTCTTCCTTGCCACTGTTCCGCAAGATGCTAGACCTCAGCTTTCCGGAAGCCTGGGAAATCCCTGGGAATGTTTTGGTGCCACAGAACTGTACTGAACCTGAATGGGATTATAACTCAAATCGGCTATCCGTGTTGTGCTCCATCCGTCAGTGAAGCAACAGGGTTTACCAAACACCATTAATGCATGACTCATTCAACACCACCTGCCTGTCTCATTTTCTACATCCTCCTGTCCGTCTCCGGCTTTCCCTTCTTCCTCTTCTTCTTCCCTCTCCGTTATGTCTCTCTGTGCATGACTAATAGGACTTCCCCATTCAACATTTATAAATGCCAGTGGAAATATCAACGGCGTGTAGTAATGTTCAACAGAGAAGCTGACAGGTCTCCATCAGACGGCGCAGGCACCTGCGGGTCAATCCTTTAATTATTCATCCTCAAAAGGGCCCGCGCTCGGCGGCGACGGTGGCTCCACCCCGGCCGCGCTTAAAAGCCCAGGCCCTTCACCTCCATCAGGGCCGACAAACATAACAGACAAACAAAAGCTGAGAGCAAGAAGGAGTGGAGAGAGGAGCGGAGGAAGAGAGTGAGAGAGAGCGAGGGCTGTCATTATGGCTGGAGGTTATTACTGTGCGAGTACAAAGCTGACACTAATGCTCGCAGACGCAGCTTGACACCCTGTCAGAATACCTCAAAGGCAGAATTTACACAGATTTTAGTCCCCCCAACACGCAGACATGCACTCGCAGCCTGCGCAGAGTTTGAACTGTCAGTCTCCCAGAGGGGGAATCCACTACTGTTTACTCTCGCTCTCTCTCACTGACTTTGTCTTCCCAGCAAGGCTGTCGTGACTTCCCCGACAAGATGGAGAGCAGAAAATGGAAAGAAAGGAAGGAAGAAGGATAGGAATGGAATCAGAGACAGAGAGAGAGAGAGAGAGAGAGAGAGAGAGAGAGAGAGAGAGAGAGAACCTCTGAATGTCAAAGGATGATGAGATTTCACAGTCTCTAAACCTCAATTTCTCCCGCGCCACTTTAACTAGCTCTTAATTAATGCTGCCTCTACACACGCGCACGCTCCAAGACTGCCGCACGCCGCCTGCATAATGACATAATTACCATAGGCACCACAACATAAGAGCGGTGAGAGGTGAACAGAATGGCGTACACATGCACGCAACACGGTTCTGCTGCCGGAACCACAGAAACGAGACAAAAAGACAAACGTCTCGTAAATAGATTAGCCTCGTCGCTGAGGCCTGTAAGATACAAGTTACCTTCCTGTCGGATTAAAATGCGTAGCCCAGACGAGGCGCATTCGCTCCCAACCTTTATTCCCAGAAGTACCGTGGAATGACTCACAGCGTTCCATTAGCAGACGTAATGTCACCAACACCAAAACTAAGAGTGCTGCTGTTTCTGGTCGTGGATAATTAAGGCACTACATGTGGTCTTGCTGGAACAGGAAGGGGCCGTCCATAACTACTGTCCCCACAAAGTTGGGAGCATGAAATGATCCAGAGTCTCTTGGTCTGCTGAAGCACTGAGAGTTCCTCTCACTGGAACTAAGGGGTGGAGCCCAACTCCTGAACACCACCCCAACACCATAATCCCCCCTCCACCAAACTTTCACTCGGCACAGTGCAGTCAGACCAGTACCGTTCTCCTGGTACGCCAAACCCAGACTCGTTTAGAAGCATGATTCACTCATCTAGAGAACACGTCTCCATGAGTCCAGTGGCGGGATGCTTTACACCACTGCAGTGCACTTGGATGCAGCTGTTCGCCATGGAAACGCATTCCATGAAGCTCTACACACTGTTCCTGAGCTGATCTGAAGGACACATGAAGTTTGGAGGTCTGTAGTGATGGACTCTGTAGAAAGTTGGTGACCTCTGTGACCTATGACCCTCAGCGACCTATGACCCTCAGTATCCGCTGACCCTGCTCTGTCATTGTACGTGGTCTAACACTTTGTGGCTGAGCTGCTGTCGTTCCCTATCACTCCCACTGTGTTCTAATCCCACTGACAGTGGACTGTGGAATATTTAGTAGGAGGGAATTTCACCACTGGACTTGTAGCACAGGTGGAGCATCCTATCACGGTACCACGCTGGAGTTCACTGAGCTCCTGAGAGCGACCCGTTCTCTCACTAACGTCTGTAGGAGCAGTTTGCATGTCTAGGTGCTTGTTATATACACCTGTGGACATGGAAGTGACTGGAACCTGAATTCAAGGATTTGGATGGGGGAGTGAAGGTACATTTTTGTGCAATATACAGCATATGTCAATATAAAACCTATTTAATTTATGGAATATGGAATATATATATATATATATATATCATTTCTGTCGATCCATATATCATGAAATTCTGTATTCAAAATACATGATTGAACATAAAAGCAAAAATCTTACATGTTTTTCTTTTCGAATCTACGATACCCGATTGGCTAAGGTACATTTCTTGTGCATGTAATTAATATCAGCATATGTCAACTTTACAGGAGAGGCCAAAAACCTAATTTAATTTGAATGGAAGTCAATGGAACCAGACGTCTTACCAATCAGCTTTGAGTCATTTCTGTCGATCCATTCTTCATGAAATTCCCACACAGTGTCAACAGTGGCTCATGTGATCAAATGAGACATAAAAGCAAAAATCGACAAAAATAGAGATACATGTTTTTCTTTGGACAGCGACGATACCTTGATTAGGCCATTGTGGTCAGTACATATACCCACTTACAGCATCTCACCAACATCTCTGGCATCTGGTATGAGCCACGGGCACTTTGGGTTTGTAATGTAAACACATTTCCGAGGGAAATTTAGCAAATGATTATATAGACAGTCCTGAAGGCAGGAAGCACCCTGAACAGGCTGCCTGTCCACTGCAAGACATATATCCACACAAGTGGTTTGCAAATTGCTCATTTAGATTCCATTATTAGGAAATTGTTTATTAGGAAAGCGGGATCCACCTGTACGTGGGAGACTGGGGTTAGTCCCGGGCTGAGTGACTAGCGCTGCAATAAGAGTCCACGGAGACACTGTATCAGTACCCTAGCAAGTCGCTCTGGATGCTGTAAATGTAAATGCGGTGAAATTGGATCTCGGTATAGCGCTGCAACATGGAGACACAGATCAGTGCTAGCATAAGTAGCGTCACAAACAGACACCCATAACGGGCTGAGATGTGCATACGCACCAGTACTTAACGCTACATCGGAATATCAAACTGTGAGATTCCAGGATGACCACTTCCTCCAGCGAAAGGAGGACATGGAGTCCCTTTACTTCCCACAGCTTGGGTTTGCGTAACTCAGTATTGGCTTGTTTGTATTTGAACCAGTTTGTGTTCGGACTGGAGCCATTTGCACTTTAGGTCTTGTTACCGTATACCAAATATAATAAAATCACACTAGTTTTCATTTTCCACCAACAGACGTCTCGCTTTTAAGTTACGGGCTGCTTCCCTGACCTCTCCCTAGGCTTTTCACATCACTGTTCATGTCTCAAACGTTCGTCTTTAACCCAAAGCATGCAGGCTCATCAAGGCTGGAATTATTCTGTCATCAGATTTCATGCGCAGCCATCTCCAATTAAAACCTATTCTTTGCATGTGTCAAATCCAGATACACAAAGTAGCAATAAAGTACTGAAAGGGTGAAATTAAGCCACATGGATGGTTAATTGGGTGTGACGGAGGATTAGGGGAAGGAGGACTCTGACCTGCCACTGATGGTGATCTCATCCACTGCATAATAACGATGGCGGAAGGGCACTTGGGCGCCTCGTGTGTGGTACTGCCCCTGCAGATGGATGCGCACCTGCGTGGCTCTCACGAACTCCTGCAGGGCGGCGCTGTTGTAGAAGTTGTTGTAGCCTGGGCGGAGGTTAGGCTCTGGGGTCAGCATGCTGAAGGTGATGTTGCCGCGAGAGTAGGGGACATCACTGAGGAAAGGAGAACAGTATAGTTACATATAGGAGGCCTTGTACATAGATAACACATCAAATCTAATATATTTATATATCATCTTTTTACAAGTGAGATTCTCAAAGCAGCTTTACAGAAATTCAGTAATAATAATTTATATAATTCAATAATATCATGACTATGAAGACTGTATGCTAGAAATGACTAAACCTCAACCAATTTCTCATCGTCGAACAATGAATACGTATACGTATGCCATCAATAGACTCTATTTTCAGTTCTTTAATTACTATTTGTTTTGGATACTTTTGGCAGGTCTCTAAAAGCACAGGTTCGATGTACAGTAGCAGTCAAAAGGAGACAGTTCCTTATAGCAGGTTCTCCTTCTGTGTATCTTAAAGCTTTACTGTAGAATAAAAGTGAAAACACCAAACTATAAACTAGCCCTCATGGAATTATCCAGTCCACCTTAAAACCCTCCAGAATGGAATTATACAGTCCACCTTAAAACCCTCCAGAATGGAATTATCCAGTCCACCTTAAAACCCTCCAGAATGGGATTAACCAGTCCACATTAAAACCCTCCAGAGTGGAGCTGTACAGGAGGATGGAGCAGCTTCCTTACCCTGCAGTGGAGCTGATAGAACAAGGTTTATTACTAAGCAGGTTTGGAGCGATTCTATTGGTCGGTCCATCATGAATATTCACTAACCTGAAACACCAACACAACGTAACTGTGCAGAAATCAAGATTATTTGCTCAGCAACCAAAACTGTTCTACCCAATAATAACAAGGACACTGTTTATAATGACGCCATTACCTTCGTAGAGTTCTCAGATGTATATGGGAACCACAGTGGAACTTTTACTCGTTAGCTCCAGAGCTAGCACCAGCTACTCTAGGCTAATATCCACTCTAGCATCTTATTTTATTTATATATATGTATTTGTATGTGTTTGTGTATTTATATGTGTAGGTGTATATGTACATATGTGTATGTTGTAGTATAAATAATAATAATAGTAAAAATAATAATAATAATAATTATTATTATTATTAGTACATAAGTATAATACACAAACAGAGCTGTTTTACAGTGAAGTAGACAGACAGCATTATTTCTGTGTATTATCATCACACTCTTAATCAATTTCGCTCGCTCGCTCACTCACTCACTCACTCACTCACTCACTCACTCACTCACTCACTCACTCACTCACTCACTCACTCACTCACTCACACACACACTCCCTCACTCACTCACTCACTCACTCACACCTTAAAAGGAACAGAGAGCCCAAATTTACAGCAACATGAAACCACACGAAAAAGAGCGTGACCAGTGTGGAGTGAGGTGCTCTCTGTGGACGCAGCACACATGTCGACTGGGCTGTGTTGGCGTGTCCGCTGGGATGTTAAGATGTTCAGTAAGCACTTTTAAACTGCAGGTTAGTAAGTGTTGATTTTTTAAAACCAAAGACAAAAATATATTTAGCATATTTAAATTATGCAGCGGTAAATTAATCAGAGACAGTGAAACACGTGTTTGGGATGTGATACTCTCCCCATGCTATCTAGCACGAGTTTGGGCTATAGCTGTTTACTAGAGTCTTTAATTGGAGTGTAAGAATGTCACTGTCCTTTGGCAAAGAAACTGAGAAGAGAGAAAGAGTGAGAGAGAGAGAGAAAGAGAACGAGAGCATTTGGGGGCAGTAAGGGTGGGGGCAGCAGACGGGGAGATGTAGGTGGAAGATCCAGACCTGCATTGTCCTGGTTAAGTCTGTAAGCATTAGGAGTCAGGCTCAGAGAGGAGCGGGGCCTGGCTCTGTTCTGTGGAGGAGGCTGAGTGCTGAATAATGCAGAAAGGCTCCAGCACCTGTCCCAGCCCGGTGGAGCGGCCTGACGGGTCTCACGCGTGGCCCTCAGCCCTTCAAACTGCGCTCCCGGACTCGGCAACACTGCTGCGCTTTTCCAAACCACACGGTTTGCAGCCCAGGTCTTCAAAGGGAGCGGGTTTCGAGGCTCAGAACTGTTCTGGAGCTTTTTGATTTAAGTTTTTGGTTTGTTTCATTTTTAATGGGATGCCAGAGAAACGCACCTTGTGTTTTTTCTTTCTGGACTCTCCTCCTTTTAAACATCGTTCAGCCTGTTTTTCAGGACGAACAGATTTAAATATGAATAGATACAAATAGGAAACCAGAACTGAGTCATTTGGAGACCAACCAAACCGTCCTTAGATGCCAATAAAATCATACTTTCAGGAATGTATAAAAATGTTTTGAAGTATGTTTAAAAATTACCCTATATGCAGTCAAGATTATCAGTACTCTAATTAAAATAATTTTATAATTCTGTGATTGTACTTAATGCGTTAATAATGTATTATTAGCTTAACTTAACCTCCACTTTATTTTAATCAAGTGCACTTACAGTGAGGAAAATAAGTATTTGGACACCCTGCAACTTTGCAAGTTCTCCCACTTAGAAATCATGGAGGGGTCTGAAATTTTCATCTTAGGTGCATGTCCACTGTGTGAAAAAAAAACCTGGAAATCACGATGTATGATTTATTAATAATTTATTTGTGTGTTACTGCTGCAAATAAGTATTTGAACACATGTGAAAATCAGTGTTAATATTTGGTCTTTGTTTGCAGTTACAGAGGTCCTGTAGTTTTTCACCAGGTGTGCACACACTGCAGCAGGGAGGCCCATTCCTCCACGCAGATCTCCTCCAGATCAGCCAGGTTTCTGGGCTGTCACTGAGAAACCCGGAGTTTGAGCTCCCTCCAAAGATCTTCTATAGAGATTAGGTCTGGAGACTGGCTAGGCCACTCCAGAACCTTGATATGCTTCTTACGGAGCCACTCCTTGGTTTTCCTGGCTGTGTGCTTTGGGTCATTGTCATGTTGGAAGACCCAGCCACTGCACCACGCAGGACTACATGCACACAGACCGTTACCACGACTGTCCTTAACACCACGTCACCGTCACCAAAGACTGCAGTGGTGTCAGAATAGCAACGGGTCATCTTCAGTGACGAGTCCCACTTTAGTCTTGGTGGAGATGCCCAACGAATCCGTGTGTGGAGGCGATGAATGTCCAGAAGGCCTGGTGTCACTCCACCTCCACCTCTACCGCACCATCTGCAGGAACTGTGTGAGGATGTTCAAGCTGCATGTTGTTAGAGCTTTGGGCTTGGTCTGGAGGACAGCAGGACAGCACTACTCGCTACGCTATACCAACCAGCTCAATCAAACACCACTGCTGCCTGTTCTAGAAGGTCAATGTCACAAAAACAATGCCTATATAAATACAGTGTGCCCGGGCACAGACCACAACCCACTGCGGATTTAACATCTCTCCGACTCTCCTCCGACCCTCTGCTCTCTTGCGTGACGTGACTTGACAGAACTTGCTAGGAGCAGGTCTCGCTGCCTCGACAGGTAGTAGTCTGCTTTAGTGCTGAAATATTCAGGCCTTTAAGGTGTTACAACATCTGGCCTGTACTGCAGCGCTCCGAGGAAGCGTTGTCATAACGGCCAGCTTTAAAAAATAAATATGACCCACATCAAAACCATGTGCATTATGTCAGTGTGCCGGCGCACTGGGGACACTTTCAGCCTTCAGTCAGGCATAATGTCTTTTATGATCCCGTGGCCTTAGACATAGCTTACAGGCACTGTAGGTCTGTATGTCTGTGTATGTAGGCTATTACTGGGCATTTCCAACGTGTTTTACAGATACAAAATGTCAGATGATGTTTTCATTTTAAAGCTTAAAGTTTAAAGGAGCCGTATGTAATATTTGTAGTCTAAAATATTCAGAAATGAAGAAAATATGAAGAAATAATGATGTGTCAAATGTAACGTTAGCATGCTAACCAGCTAGCCATAGGCCGTCCTGTCTCATAATACCTCTTTGTATCTGAAGGGGTGATAGTGAGTCGCTAGTGTGAAGAAGTAGCACTGCTGCCCCAACGGCGTATTCTAACCTCCTATCAGGTTGAAGGTGCTGCTCCCGGTTAGATCATTTAAGGTAGTCAATTAATAGAGCAGTTATCACGATACTTCTGAAGCTCGATTGCCGTCGCCACCAGCTCTAAGCAAGAAACCACATTCACCAGCAAACATAAACGATAAAACTTAAAGCAGAACAATAGTCAACATCGATGCTATGTTACTAGGCCCATGCTGATATAACTAGCTGGATAATTTTAGATTAGAAATTATAATTTGCTGTGTGTAAGGTGGTAGTCCCTTCAGGTTCCTGCAGATGGCGCTGCACAACGATGATGGGGCTATAAATCCTTCTGGGGGTGTGAGTGACGGGATCCATAGATTGGGAAGAGGTGCTACAGTGCAGGGAAGGTCTCGTTCCATGTGTGGAAAATGGCTCCAGAGCAGATGTTAATGATTGGCTAAAAGGAGGGACTGCATGTGGGCGTGGCCAAAGACCATAGTGTGAAGGAAGTAGCTGAATCTGCAGGTGTATGGAAGCGTACGGTCATACAGGTCTACCAGCAGTGGATAAAATCCCAGTCTACAGGGAATTCTCCTCGGAACTGTGCCAGGGAAGGCATCCACCAAATCTGATGTGGCTACATCCAGAAACTTGTCCAGCACATGCCAAATTCAATGACAGTTGTTACTGGTGCTCGTGGATATGTGTTCGGTCACAGAGGACGCTTCGTCTTTATTATGGCTTCCTTTCCTTCCAGGAAACTTTGCAGCTACACGTCCTTTCAGACCCACAGTGGTACCATCTCACAGTGGTAGGACGGACAGAAACTCCTGGGGGTATTTTTTAGGTCTGAAGCAAGAGGAGCTTAATACCCTAGCTTTCCAGCTTCTCCAGAGTTTAGATACTGTTTATCTGTTTACAGTTTTGGTGGTCTACCAAATCCCACATCTTCTTACATCATGAACTCAGCAACACAACCAGGCCTCGGAAATACAAACAAGGCCTTCTTTCTTGATGGATGCACTGTGCTTTTATTGCTTTTGATCAAAACTAGTGGCCAATATATAGAAACTAAATGAATGAGGTTTAGTCACCTGACTTTTACAGAGTACTATATATAGAGGTGGGCCAGAAATCAGAATTCCTGAAGAATCCAGGGAAAACATACCAAGCTGCTGAGTTAATCGATCTTACAATGAGTGTAGAGATGATATATCGGCCACCTCTAGTGTGTGTGTGTGTGTCTGTCGGCGTGTGTGTTTGCTGGTTTCGAAGCAGCTAAGTAACTCCTGTTCCCTTTTGGTTCAGCTAGCAGAGCTCCACAGTGGCAGGGTTGGAGTGAAGCCAAGAGTAGCAGATTTCCCCACTCTCTTTTCCCTCAGATCCCCCCAAAGCTCTTAGACTTCCTGCTAGCCCACAATCCACTGCTTCCATCAAACATGGAACCTTGTCTCTGCACGCTTTGATGCAGCTTAGCTGGCACCAGACACTAGCTGAAGAACTCTTATCGGCACATGGAGCTTCTGTGGGTGGACTACCAGTGTGTGTGTGTGTTTGTGATTGAGTACCTGGGAAACTGGAGACAGTTGACAGAGTCGGGCCTATCCAAAGGCCCGTTATCCTCCATCCCGAAAAAGCTGCAGTTTTTGGCCAGGTACTGCCAGTCTCTCCATCCGGAGTCGCCGCTGGTTTGCCTTTGAATCCGCACCGCTTCAGCCTGTGCGCTCTGGAACTGAAGAATCACGTAGAAAACCTGCAAAGGAGAGCGTGCTAAATCGCTAGACGGGGGAGGAATATGCATGAAATACTAAACAGCAATGGATTATCTATTATCTGCACCGCCACAGTCAACGCTCGGCTGACTTCTCGAGCGCACCGCCGCTGTGAAGAACAGCTTGAAGCCGGCTGCTGCTTGCTTTGGTCCCTTTCCCCCCCGCTCTCGCTTGCTCTCCCCCGTCTCTCTGTCTCTGTAACTAATTCAGAGGGTTTTCTGGTGGAGGAACTGGTCCCAGCTTTGACTAAGTGGACATTTCAAAGGCTGTGTGACGGTGTGTTTTATCTGTCGTTGAGAGGAGACTCGACGGCCACAGAGCTGCCTAAATCCACCAGCGTTTTCAGCTGGACCCTTTCCTCTGCACAGCTTAGCTACGCAGATGACTAGGGAACTTAGACATTCACTCGCACTTGCACACACTTAAAAAACTTGGCATCTGCTTCTTTGAACAGCAGAGAGGGTCCCAAGCCTCTGGATTTGCAAACTGAAAGGCGTTCGGGGAACTGAGACAAACACACAGGCCTTAAGGTCTCCAGCTAGAAGACTTGCGTCGCTGTTCCAGCAGTGTTGCACTCAGCTGGGGGAGCTAAGAGAACACAGCCAACTTGGTTTGTTTGTTTGTTTGCAAAATTAGCAAACCATACACATCCGAACCGCAGACCACACCAACGCCAGCTACGGAAAAGCATCGCTGGGAGAATTCCCAGTGGGCCAGTAGCATTTATAGTCAGTTACTAACAATACCTACACCCTACACGACCTTTCAAGGCACCAACACATTAGCAGCACATCCTCGAAGCCCTGTAAACTGTGAGGTGGAGCCGTTGTTGACTTGATGCTCCAGCACATCCAACAGATGTTTGATGGTGTTGAGATTTGGGGAGGCTAAACTCTTTGTGTTTGTCATATTCCTCAAACCATGCCTGAACATTGTGTGCAGCATGGCAAGGTGCACCATCCTGCTCCTTCAGGAGAACTGCCATTGGGGGAATTTCATTGACATGGCCTGCAACAAGGTTTAAGTAGAATGTATGCGTCACATTGACATCCGGATGAATGTCCAGGGCATCACACTCCCTCCGCCAACTTGTCCTCACCCCACCAGTGAATCCTGGTGCCACAATTTCCCAAGGTTGAATATGTACCCAGGAGTCCATGTGATGTTAAGGAAATTGGACCAATCAGACCAATCAGCCTTCCTACAGTGCCCCAAGGTCTAGCTCTAATGCCCACATGCCCACAGTAAAGTTAGCATGGGCACTCTGATCAGTCTGCAGGTACACAGGCCCCTAAACCAGCAGGGTTCCCAGAGGGAGAAACCTTCTCCCAAAGCAACCACTTTTCTCAGCTACCTGAAATGCCTTATTGGAATTCCATCCCTTTTCTCTGTTATAGGGTGACATCATCTTGTAACACAACCGGCAACTACGACGTGCCCTCGTACAGCACAGAGAGGTAAAAAGATTCAACCGCTCTGAGAGTCTAGCCTGTGATGGTGTATGGGGTCTACCAACGTGTTCTACCTGACTTTCAGGGTCGGACTCTGGCTCAAACGGATAGCCATAGCAGTATGGAACCACAGCGTGTTGGGTTCTTTCAGTACTACAGTATAGTAGTGTTTACTGCTACTGAAGACACCGCAGCAATTCCCCACAATCTGTCACGTTTTTTCAACACTGTATTTGGCCATAGGTTATTTAGCTCCTGCTAAACATACACACACCTAAAAGACATATGAGTGTAGGAGAGTCCCAGCAGAAGGAACCTAGAAATACATACTGGAGAACAAATAACCTGAACAAACATTAAACTGAGCAACCCCACATTCACCGAGCCAAACCCTCTGCCTCAACCGCACCTAAAACTTCCTTTACTTCACGATCACTTAACATGAGCGCCCACCTTACCGTGCGTGCCCACCTCAAGCAACGAAACACCACAGTGACCAGAAGTCATTCATTTTCAGTAAGCGTCGAACACTCAGTGGTATTCAGTGATGTAACCGTGAGCTATGCGACGTAGTCAGAATCAGTGAAGTAGTTGACGTCTACCAATCGGTTTACACCATACGCTGTTTCCATGTTTACATAGTTTGCTTGACGATGCAATTCAGTCCACCATGCTGCCTGGCAGCGTGCTGATGGACACACCCACCAACGCGCCACCGCCTGCTGCACAGACAGCACTGAGCGATTTTATTGCTTGCGGTGTGCACACAGGATAAGACTCCCTACTCCCTATGTAGTGCACTCTGAAGAAATGACTCTAAATAAAAGAACAACAAGTCTAACTAAGAGCCATCTGAGATACTGCCACATGTTCCCTGCAGGGAATATCCTACACTGTTTTGGTTCAGAAGTCCAAATTCCTTAACTAGCATTGTGCACCAAGTAGGGAGTATGGGATCTAAGTATGGGATCATTAGCGATGTAGGGGTATGGTAGCTATATTAGCCTCATCATATCCAGGGTTGAGAGTGCGGGTCTGAAAGTGTGGGCCATATAGTCCTATAGCTGCATATCCTTTTCCAAAAAGCTAGTTAGTGTTATACAAGCAGAACATTAAAAATGCATTGGGAATTCAGCAAAGAGGAGCAGGTTAAAGGGCTGGGCTCGCATTGACCTTAAATTAGCATTAAATAATTATTATGATGTTTATAATTTGTTATTAACATTTTTATACCTGTATTGGTTTTACGCTGTTTACATTTCACACATATATGCATGGTAGGCTTTACGGCACATGAGGGCTTTTCCTGTATCACAAAGTTCTGTTTCTTTATGACTAATTAAAACCGGCATTCTGGTGGAAAGCTAAACACCCTGTGACTTCCTGATATCACCACAGGTTGTTGGTAATCTGTGCCATAAAACAAAAGAATAAATGAGAAGTTATTAAAAGATAAAAATGTTTTTTCTGCACACCCATATTCCTCTCTCAGGAGACAGACAGTAAGAGCCCTAGGTGCAGACGATACCTGATACGGTCCGTTCTGCAGGTCTAAGGTGATGGTGACTCCCTCATCCAGTGTTTCCGGGGTGGAGAGGATGGATGAGACCCAGGTGGTGCCAATGTCGTTGTCGTTGATGTAGTGTAACGGGTGAGCATCCAGGTTGAGGCGGAGCACGCGGTTGTTGGTGGTGTCGTCGGCCGCATTGGGGATGCAGTACCTCTCCACTAGAGGGTGCACTCTCGGGTGACTGGGAGGACAGCGGCAGGACGGCTGGGCATGGAGGTGAGGGAGCTGCCCAGAGTAGACTTCCTCTATCTCTCTGTGACATTCAGGTCCACACAAAAAAATAGAATTTATAAAAGTGTACTTTTCTCAGGTCCTGTTATTCTATAACGTCAGGGTTTATTTTTATTTATTTATTTATTTATTTACTTATTTATGAAATATTTACAGTTTTTTTTTACATTTATTATTTATTAAATATGTATTAAATTTAATATTTATTTATTTTATATTTATTAAATATGTATTATTTTTATAATTATTCATTTAGTTCGTTTTTTATGTATTAGTTCTTAGTGGTTTATTATTGTTTGTTTATTAATTATTATTATTTATCATTGTTGTATTATTTATTTACTACAATAATAAATAATAATAATAATAAATAAATAAACTTGCATCTCTGAATTGGTCAAGTTCAAAAAGAAAGTAAAAGCATAGTATAGACCACTTTTTTAAGTTGAGTGGACCTTAAACATATCTGGATTATCAATGCTGTGTTATGATTAATATTAATCATTAATGATTAATTAATTAACCCGTTATTCCTTAAAACTATTACATTATTTTATACTATTTATTTTTACAGCCTTTGGAATGAAATTCTACAGATACTGCTTTCAGTCATTTGATTTTTTATTTTTATTTAAATTGCATTATATGCATTTGCATTATAGCCAACATAATTTCCACTGTTATGAGTTTTTAAAAAAGTATCATCATCAGACTGCCTAGCCAAAAGTTGCACACTCCAAAATTTTTCCCCTTCAGCTTTGATCGCAGCATGTGTTCGCTCAGGCCTTTTCTTGACAACCTTACGCAACATCATAACATTCACTGTGAGTTGCATTTATTTTTGTCTGAGATCTCGTTATTGATGATCGGGGGGTGGAGCCACTCGATAACTCTTCTTCAGCACATCCCTAAGATTCCCAATGGGGTTAAGGTCAAGCCTCTGTGAAAACGATTCCTCCTGTTATCTGAACCACTCTTTCAAAACTCGAACCTGATGAATCCTGGCATAGTCATGCAGGAAACACGTTTGTGTCATCTGGGAAAATATCCACGGATGGACTTGGCCATTCAGTACGCTCAGGCAGTCAGCTGACTGCAGTGCATTGCCACATACTGTTGCTGAACCTTGACTGGACTAACCGAAGCAGTCCCCACAGAACAGAACACATGAGGGGTGCATCGCTTCATGCACTTCCCTTCTTAGACTGAAGCACCCGCCACTCTGGGAAGGCTAGGGTAAGTCTGGACGTATCAGACCACATGACCTCTTTTCCATTTTCTGATTAGCTATGCTAATGCTAATGCTCGACACTGTGAGTCACGATCTCCTTGTATGTGTGGACGTCTCTGACTCATCTCTAACGGTCAGCCAAGATGTTTTTCTGACCACAGCTCTTCAGTGAAGGTAACGTTTTTCCAATCTCCTTCCAGATGTTAATGTGCTGGACAGATGCTAATGTGCTAATCCAATTCTATTCATTTTGGCTTCTCCTTAGTCGTTTCCTCAATCTAATCCAGGACACTAATCCCAAGATTCGAAAACACAGCAAGGTCTTTCCCACGACCACAAGAGGCATCTTCTCAGATAGGAATTAGATGCCACCCACTGCATTACATCTACATCTATCCATGGCATTTGGCTGAGGCTCTTATCCAGAGTGACCTACAAGGTGAATCATATTACAGGGAGGCCAGTGTAGAGTTACGAGTCTTGCCCAAGGACTCTTACTGGTGTAGCACAGCGTAGTCACCCAGACCCCCAATCTCCCACATGGTGTGGTAGCTCAATGAGAAGTGGTGTTTTGCATGGCGCCACAGCAACCACCATTAGATAGGGTTAATAGAACTGGTGTCATATGTCAAACATATCAATCCCTACGATAATTATCCAATCAAGCTTTTAAATATTTGCTTATTTGAACCCAAACGCCAGCTTATTTTTCTTGACCAGGCAGCGTACATACCTGAGACCCAATGCTTCAGTGCCACTGACCTGTTGGTTAAAGTCTGGGGATAAAATCTGAAGTCCTGCATCTTCCCAATGAATTGATTGGACCCTGGGGGGAAAAGAAAGAAATGTCAAAAGCTGCTATTGAAGCCGGACTGCAGGATCCATAGCAGCCAGTGGATTACCTTATCTGTGCCTTTATTTGCGTTAGCAGAGACACTTGCTGCATGGTGAGATCTATTGCACTTATTTGCAGGTCTCTGTCAGATGTAATCCCACTGGCTGGGTTGCATAGCATGGTTAGTAAAGCCCAAGCGTGCCTGCCCATCTCCGCTTTAAGATAAGGCCGGTTCACTCAGCCTAATGGAAAACTGATTAAGACCAGGCATAGATGTAGATATGACATTCTGGCGTACTGTATTTGTACTGCAGTTATCTGCTCCCCAAGATTTTTGGGGGCCTGTACAACAGAAAGGCAACATGACAAGCTTTTGTATTGGGCTGGGTATTAAGTGGGTATGATTTTGAAGCCAGGTAAGAAAGGTACGATGCTGAGCGAGCTTTCTAGGCGGATGTGACGAGGCTCGAAATGATAATTAAACTTGAGATCTGTGGGGGGATAAAGCAGGGCTGACTGACAAGCGACCACGGCTGACACTATCTGTGCTGCTCGAGCGGCTCGCTTTGTCTAGTCAAAGGCAGTTGTTACTTGTTAGGCCACTGGATGGCTGTCAAAGAGTACATTGAAGTGACGTGTTTAAAAGAGAGCGAGAGAGAGAGAGAGAGCAAAAGAGAGAGAGAGAGAGAGAGAGAGAGAGAGAAGAAAAGGGAGAAGGAAAGAAATATATATATACCTATATACACTCATCATCAAAATAATACTGTAGCTGCACCCTAAAGGAGGTGTGGGAGTTCAGGTGTGTTGGGAAGAAAGATAAAGGTGACCAGGATCAATAACTGATGATAAATTTAGACTGATATGATCAATATTTATTGAGCTACACATACAGAAGTCTGTCTCTCAGTATGGCGTCGGGCCGCCGTGTTTGCTAACCCAACACGCCAGACGTCTCGGTATGGAGCTGTAGAGGTTCCTAATGGTGTCCTGTGATAATCCATCCCATGCAGCTTGAACATCCTCACACAGTTCCTGCAGATGGTGCGGTAGGGGTGGAGGTGGAGGGACACCAGGCCTTCTGGACGTGTGACTACAAACCGTCCATCTTGGTGCTGACCACGGTGCCTCCACACACGGACTCGTTGGGCGTCTCCACCAAGACTAAAGCGGGACTCGTCACTGAAGATGACCCGCTGCCATTCTGAGTCACTCCATGACAGTCTGGTACGACACCACTGCAGTCTTTGGTGACGGTGACGTGGTGTTAAGGACAGTCGTGGTGCATTGGTAGTTTTGCATATCTAGGATGATTAGCTTGATCTACATTGTAGACTTGGTTCCCATCACCAGCACTGAATAGAAACCCAAGCTGCACCACTTTACACCAGACCAGTGACTTCGTTTTCATATATGCAGAAATGTGAGTAGATTCTATTCTATGTTCCATGGAAAGCTCTGGGGCTTATAAATGTCAGTTGTGTGTTCCTTCACACTAGTGCTCTGGCTTTCCTGGAGACTGTAGCAGCACCTGCTATGTTTTACTCACGTCCCAGCTCCAGATGAAAAGAGGAGGACTGTGGCGGCCTGGGTTTCGCTGGCGGAGTAGAAGAGTGTGTGTAAACAGGATTACATTAGCTGGAACTTTGAAGTTACACCAGAGACGCTGGCCGTGCTTGCGAGCGTGTGTTTTTCAGATACTCTTTCTAAAGACCCTAACGAGCAGGGTACAGGCCATCTACATTAAACAGGACTCACAAGAACGTCTCTGTACATAACGGCTAGAGGTGCGTCACCTGCAGAACTCGGGCAGTAGTACTAGCTAACGATGCCTGATAAAGGATTACCTGATCACCATTAGGAACCTGTGTCCTGATAATAAACATCCCTGGGCAGACTATGGAACTTCCTGCAGGGAAAAGCCAGGTGAAGGAAACTTCCAGAAGGGATTTCTAAAGGTAACAGGGTTGACATCTATTTAGTCTGTGCCATTCACAGATATGTATTCAAATGCATTTTTTTTTCTGTGGCCATTGCAGAAATCCCATCTCATCTCATTCATGAACAGATTATGTGTGGCCATATGGTCACCTCTGGCCTACGTAAACCCCTAGATATGATTAGTTGTGGCTTACGGATATTTCTGTAATGAAAAACTGTGCCACCTTTGCAAATTAGTGTGCCCTTTTTGCCTTTCAATTCGACTAAGAAGAACATTTGGTATGTGTAAATGAATTTAAAATAAGGGTAAATTTAATAATGTATTTTTAACCACTTCCCCCCTTAGTCTACTCAGCGGGCCGATTCCATACTACACACCCTCTCTACGCTACCTATACAGTCACATGCTCTATTGACTAGTACTTGGCGCAGTATAATAACGCTCAAAGACAAACAGTGGAAGGGCTTACCACTGTGCTTTACTGGCTTTAGGTCAGTCACGTGTAAATTCCATTATAATAATAATAAATTAAAACTTACGTTTTTAATGAATCTGACTAGGTGCATTATGAAAATCCAAATTTTAAAATCTTAAATTCCTAATGGTTTCTCCAAAGTAATCGACAACATGACTGACAGGGCTTTAGTAATAATACATTTTAAATGTAATAATTTCAGTTTTTAATACTGTATGGTATTTCTGAATTTCTAAACAGCTATACACATTGGTACTGCTCAGCTGAAGCTACACTATCTAAAATTTGGGGATCTGGAGACCCCTCTGGTAGAGATGTGTAATTGCATTTGCATCTGATACACCCCTGGGTCCAACTGGAACAGTGAGGAACAGTGGGTTGGGTTCTAGCTTTACTGGCAGATACAGTGAGCGTCTTGTTCATGAGAACAATCTGGATTGGAAAAAAAGTTTTCAGAAATTTTAATTTGCGATACATAGTCAGATACAAAAAAGTACTCCAACAGCAGTAGAACTATTATTAATTATTAACTATTATTATTAATTATAATTAAGACTGTTTATTATTGTAATTAGTACTTTTATTATTGTAATTAGTACTTTTATTATTGTAATTAGTACTGTTTATTATTGTAATTAGTACTTTTTATTATTGTAATTAGTACTTTTATTATTGTAATTAGTACTGTTTATTATTGTTATTAGTACTATTTATTATTGTAATTAGTACTGTTTATTATTGTAATTAGTAATTGTATTATTGTAATCAGTACTGTTTATTATTGTAATTAGTACTTTTTATTATTGTAATTAGTACTATTTATTATTGTAATTAGTACTGTTTATTATTGTTATTAGTACTATTTATTATTGTAATTAGTACTGTTTATTATTGTAATTAGTACTTTTTATTATTGTAATTAATACTTTTTATTATTGTAATTAGTACTATTTATTATTGTAATTAGTACTGTTTATTATTGTAATTAGTACTTTTTATTATTGTAATTAATACTTTTTATTATTGTAATTAGTACTGTTTATTATTGTAATTAGTACTGTTTATTATTGTAATCTGTACTGTTTATTTTTGTTACCTACACACTGTTTTGATATTAAGCACTCTAGTTGTGATTGAAGTGTAGCCTTCAGCTTTAATTTGAGGGGTTCAGTGAAAATATTCCATTTAGAAATGTTTACACGGTCCCTTCATTTTCACAGGGTGGCTGTGAAGATATGCCCTTATGAATCTGGCGACGTTTGTGGGTTCCACACCTCCAGCAGTTTGTCCAGTTACTTTTGACGCTGTGAAACAGCAGGGACTAAAACAGTTTGTAGTTCCTAAACAGTGCTACCTTTTTGCTGAACCCATTGAGTTAGAGATGTACATCTACACGTCAGTCACTTTAGACTGCTCAATTTCAGTTCCTCTGTGATGCTGCAAAACGACACAAATTGCATCATCCAATTCCTAATGGATCTGGCTGCGGTAGTGTTGTTTTAAACTGCGGCTCACAAGGAAACTGGAAAAGTTTATTTTTAGCTTCTCCACAAGAGCTCAGCTGAGAGGTGCGATCCACACCATCTCTACACGGCACCACTGCTGTGTCCACATGGCTCTGTGTTCTCGGAGTAGGCCTGCGTGGGGCAAGCATGACGGGGAATTAGCAGCGAAGTCTTCAAGTCTATTTTTTAATTTCTGCTGCTTGCTACATGCCACTACGTACGAAATATAAACTGAATGTCTTACAGCTGCTTAGGAAGCTCCAGTGATTGGTATGCCAGTGGAGTTGTGATCAGGAGGATACGATAAATATTTACAGGCTCGGATATATGGGTGAATATACCTTTACATTTTAAAGGTATCGACAAACATGAAGTAATGCGTCAGTAAACATGTCAAACAGAATACATTCGTTAGGCTGTGTGTTAATGCATTACTTCACGTTAGTTAGACGATGCATGTTCCCCATGTATTTCTAGGTTATTCATTATGAATGGAAGATCTGAATGAATGGCATCTAAAGAACATGGTTTTATTTTTATGATGTCCCACTATTTCTTTCTATTATTTACTCTCATCTGGCTCTCTGATTGGACGGTTTTAGATGACTTGTAAATGTGAAATACACAGATCCACTGTTCTCCTGCATAATATTTATGCTTTATGTTTTTATTATTGTACATACAGTCTCCATGGTAACGATACTTTCAAGGCAGTATATGTTACATAGTCACTTTATTTTAATATCATACCATTAGATTTTCATAGCAGTTTAACTTCCATCCCACTCATAATGGTGCTTATTATTATTATTATTATTATTATTATTATTATTATTATTAATATAATTATTATTATTAGAGTACTTTTTCTTCTTCTCTTTATTTATGTACATTTTCTATCCATCCATCCACCCATCGATCTATCCATCTATCTATCTATCCATCCATCCATCCATCTATCTATCCATTCATCCATCCACCCATCGATCTATCCATCTATCCATCTATCTATCCATCCATCCACCTCTAACTATCTGCCTCTATCTATCCATCTATCTACCTCTATCTATCTATCTATCTATCTATCCATTCATCCATCACATCTATCTATCTATCCATCTATCTATCCACCCATCTATCCATCCACCCCTATCTAGCCACCCATCTATCCTTCCACCCCTATCTATCCACCTCCATCCATCCATCCATCCATCCATCCATCTCACAGGACTTTCTGAAAAGTTTGAATGTGAGAGTTTGCTTGGTGGGTGAACACATGAATGCTGGTTTGTGAACGTCTGCTGTATGGCACATGGAACTTTACCATCAGAGCTCTGCCCGATCCAAGCGATACCATCCGAGTTGACATCAGCGACCGGGCCTACGAGGGTTTGAGTATCCAGTGCTGTACTGTCGTCCTCTTGTCCATTCAGGAACAGGCTCACACTTGTGCTATGCACCTAAGAACGAAAAAAAAGAAAAGTTTGTTACTCAAGTGACAAAACTGAGCCGTTTCATTTGGTACAGTTAAATGTAAACGATCTTCCAGCTCATTTCCTGCCAGCAGCAGTTCCACTACACACAGGATGCTTTGCCACCACGAACGCTGGCCGCAAATAATGAATACTGAATTACTGAAGTTCACAAGAAACCTAAAATATGGAGAAAAAAACCCACCGCCTGCTTACTGTGTGCCACTCTCCGAAGATAAAGAGCCCCTCCGTCACATACATTTGTATGTTCTGTGGCAGCCATCCTTAAAAAATGAAGTTGAAAAGGTGGATGGAAATAAGTGCCTCAAAAATTCCTGGAGGATGAAGGCAGTGCTAGACAACTAGCTGCCTGGAGGATCCTTAAGCCGCGCTCTTTCATGATGGCTGATTGAAGACTGCGGAGAGGCCGTCCTCGAAATCTCAAACCGGCCCAACGACTTGCTGCTTGAGATCTGAAGCCCACGTCAGAGTGATGTAAATGAAGTCTGAAGTGCTTCATCCTATTTAGCGCCAACGGGGGCCTTTGAAACAGGGGGTCTGGCGCTGCCACTGTTCCTATTCGTATTACGGTTTCATATTTGCTTTCATTGTTTCCTCTCATTCCAAGTGTTGATACTCTTTAACACCCCAATGGCTGACGCTGTCATTTCCCCCATAGCAAAACTGCTGAGTTGGGTAGCAGAACTTTAGTTTGAGTCTCTGAGGTTTTTTTGGGGGGGAACATAAAAACACATTAAACCTCCACCACGTTACACCACCATGTATTAGTCCTGCGTTCGGTTCGTGGAGACGAATGACTCGTTTGTTTTCTGACATTAACCACCATTTAATCATTTCACTTGGGACTAAATTAGACTAAATCAAATGCATTACAAGATTTCTGTTTCGGGGGTCTTCGTGTTATTTTGTGGTCCTCTAACTCGTCCTTTTGGAACCAAAAGTGAACTGGTCTTCACGGTACAGGTGGTCTCAGTCCCTGGTGTGGGCATTCCTGGTAAAGTGTCTATGTACATGTCTTCTCTTTTCAGTGAGACGCATGGAAATGACAGCCATGGTTCTCTTGATGTGTTGCGATTTGTTGTTCCCAAAATTTGGACTGGACTGGAAACGCCCTACATTTTTCAAACTACAGATTTGAAATATTGTACCGTTAAATACCTTTAAGGCCAGGTTGTGTAGATGTAGATGTTTATGTAACTGTTTTTTAATATCCTCTTGTGTGAATTGTTGACGTGTTGGCCAGGAATCCTTCTAAAAGAGATCTGTAATCTCAGTGGGATTAACCTGGTCAGATAAACGTAAAATTTTTCTAAATGAAAACACTATAGTCCAAGAGCCTATGTGTAAAACGCTTTCATCACAAACTTAAATCATCAGAACCTGTGAAGGATTTCTGAATAACAGCTGTTAAACTTCCATGCATCCTCAGAACTCTACAGAATAAAACTCTAAAGGAGAAGCAATCGTCCGTCTAAAACTAGAGTTCTCCTGCAGTGCTCCCACGTGAAACGAGGAGCCCATGGTTTGTCTTGAACCCCGACAGGCATGCCAAAGTATGCTTTGTAGACCTCAGGCGCTATGGAGTACCGTTCCACTCTGGTCTTGATAAATTAACCAAAGACGTAGCAGCGACCTTTTGATGCCCTGTAAATCCGGGTTTCCTAACCTCTCAGCCATAAACATCTCCAGTTTAAACAACTTAGCTGCTGGCTAGGCACCGACGGATACATTGTTTGGACGCTTTGACAGTTCTCTTGTTTGAATGAACCAAATTTCCTTGGAGAAACTGTATGTACAACAGTGGATCTTAGTTTTCTGGTGGCCCGCTACGCTGTGTAGTCATCATCCGGTGGGCCTCGGGCCGGAAAAGGTTGACGGTAATCCACACACTCCAATGGAGCATCAACTGACGTGGCTGTTTACCACACCTGTATTTATACTGCTATGTGTATTACTGGACAGTTCCAGACAGTTCTAGACACCTGTAAACAGTTCTCCAAAGTTCTAGAACATTCTGGACAGGTCTATAAACGTCTGGAGAGTTCTTACTGTTCCAGAAGCTGCTTGAAGTCTACTCAGCACTGAATGTATTGCAGGTGTTCTGGAGGAACATCACTGTCCTGACCACAAAAGGGACCAAACACCATTTACTGAACATTTTAGGCCTAAGGAATTTAGAAAACATGCTTGAATATTTGTAACTTAGTGTTATCTCTTCCATTATTAGCATCAGAACCACAATGGAACCTCGACATCTGTGTTATTCCAGACACACATGCAGATATCGTCGCTGTCCAAAGAAAAACAGGTCTCTCCAAAACGGCAACTTCACAGGAGAGGCCAAAAACCTTGTTTCATTTAAATGGAAGTCAATGGAACCAGACGTCTTTCTTCATGAAAGTCCCACCCAGTGTAAACAGCAGCTCATGTGATCAAATGAGGCATAAAAGTAAAAATCAACAAAAATGGAGATACATGTTTTTCTTTGGACAGTGGCGATATGCTCCCTTGCTATCCCTGCCAAATAGACCAAACCAAGCTAAAAACACAAACAGCAGTGCCCTCAAGAATATCTGATTAGTCTCAGGCCTAGTAAGCGCAAATATCTAACCCCGAGTCTTTCCTCAGATTTACAGGTCTTCTTTGGTGCGCATGTGTTAGCCCAGAGTTACAATGACCTGCCTGGAACGCTGCCCTATGAGATCAGGCCTGTGAGAAGAGCCGGTTATTAGCTGGCCATTCTGTGGAGCTTTTAGCAACTTCATAATCAGCAGGTGCTGACATCTTAAAAGCTGCTCTCCGCTTTCAAACTGAAACGGGCATATTTGATCTGCAGAGGGAATTACCAGAATGCACTACAAATTTATGTAATCGCTTACAGAAGAATGGCAGTTTCGGAATCAGGTATCCGAAAAGAATACGGGCAACACCACCTGTCGAAACCTCCAACACTCACGCAAAAGCCCTATAGAAGTAGCACTATGGAAATCTAGTACCTTGTAGTAAAGCTGTGGCCTAGTACGCCGTAAAGCAGTACCCCACCCAAAACCTCAACAGGGATTAGCTGCCATGCCTCTTTTGTGCAATGCTAACTGGAGCCCGGCAGCTTTCATTAGCGCTAGCTTAGCATTTCGTTGTCCTCAGGGTTTAGTGTTCCTTTAAGAGCACTCTCTCCATTTCTAAGCCTTTTTGTTTTTACTCCTGGTGGAGGTGAATGAGTGCTCAGGGTTAAAGAAGGGACGCAGTGTCAGTATGGCGTACCTGCTGCGTCATTGCCTTTCTCACCAAAGCTCACTTTGAGCCATCGGGGGAAACTCTATCGGTTGACATTAAGAAAGACAAAAAGCTTATAAAGGTCTTCCATTTGCTAGGGCTGGGGAAGCGAAAACTTGAAGCACTGGGCCTTCATGCTCCCGTCTGCACCTGTCCTAAACTTTAGCTGGGCGTCTTCAGCTGGTCGCTTTCTTCTGAATAGTTAGTTATATCTTTTGTTGGGGGGAAAATAGAAAATTATTTATCAGTGGTGGACAATCAGCTACACAAACCATGTGGCAGAGTTAAAGTAGAGATCCCCAGGCTAAGATCCTCCTCCAGTGTCAGTAGAAGATCCTTCCTCCCCTTAGACCTCCACTAGAGTAACAGTACTAAAGTATGTACCTCCAGATGTACTTAAGTATGGAGAGTACCAGTACTAAAGTATAGACCTTCAGATGTACTTAAGTATGAAGAGTAACAGTACTAAATTATGTACCTTCAGATGTACTTAAGTATGGAGAGTAACAGTACTAAAGTATGTACCTTCAGATGTACTTAAGTATGGAGAGTAACAGGAGTATGGTTTATTACGGCTCTAATGTCCTATTATCATTTCTGGAACAGGACTCTTCATCAGCTCAGTGTAGGTGAAGGGACTCTAGTGTCTCTCAGTCCACCAGTCTTTAATAGAAGCTCATTCATTAGTCTGACACTGACGTCTATTCACATCATCATCAGCACAGAACACTGAAGGAGAACAGGGAACATTAGCTAGAACCAAGCTCAGGTCAAAACAAGCTCAAAACAAAGGGAGTCCTGTTCCCTGATTGGTGGGCTCACCAAGGTTAAGACTGGGATGTAAATGAACAGCAGGATTTTCCCATTATGTGAATTTTATAGGGATGTAGCAACATAATGCATACATAATCGATAGATAGATAGATAGATAGATAGATAGATAGATAGATAGATAAGATAGATAGATAAGATAGATAAGGCATGTCCTCACTGCCCAATGAAAAACAAGTATGTCCAAATTGGAGAGGCCACAAACCTTATTTAATTCTAATGTAAGTCAATGGAACCAGACTTTCAGATTTCTGTTGGTTCAGTCATCATAAACTTTACACACAGTGTAAGCTGCAGCTGCTGTCCACCTGGGTGGTGATGCATAAAGGTAAAAATGGACAAAGATGGAGATGCATTTTCTTTTTGTTTTGGGAGTTACGACATGGATGACCCAAAAACTGAATCGAATGACACCACCGAACCAAATATATGATTTTGTGAGTTCTCAAACTTTTCAAATGTTACCATTTAGTAAAAACATAGCCCAAAATTGGACATAGCACATGTGACATGAAAAATGAGCATTATTATTTTGGCATATTGCGCTGTATCATCGTTGCCTGGCAGTGCTGTGGTGTAAATAAGCCTTCATGCTGGCCGCCTCTACTTCAGAGACGCAACGCTTCAAGAAGCAAATCAATGAATGACGTTTAGCATCGTTCCACATGGGAGAGTCCCCGTCTTCATACAAACAGACCTGACTCCGGGAGCCACAGCTTTATTTCGAAAATGATGCCTTGCCCTTTTGACCCGGGCCATAAACCAGGGCAGCGACACGAGCCTAACCCAAAGTCGAGGCTCCCGCGGCAGCGTGAGTGACAAAACGCTCCACGATAAAGCCCTTTCCATTTCAGCGCTGGAGGAGCTGTCAGGACTCGGAGAAATATTCCACTCCGGATGAGGGTATCAGCGCAGGCAATCCCTGGCTTTTTCTGAAAGCATGTTGCTGATACCTGCCGGAGCCCAGCCCTTCTATCTGCGCGCACACCCCCCCCACACTAAGATGTTTTATTTATGGCGTACGCTCCAGCCTTGGCGAGACGGGTCCTTATCATTTAAATGAAGCCAAAATGTTTCCTCGCTTGTAATTTATTACATTATCACATGTTCCGTAATGCGCCCAGGCCGGCCCGGCCCGTCACGTGAAATATAACTGGTGGAGGAAGCCGCTGGAGCTCAGGCACCGACGCTGGCGAATCACCCTGGAGCCGGACGCTTCTCCTCAATGTCCGCCATTACACGGCGGAGGAGGCGGCTGACGAACAGCCAATTTCCCCTTTATCACATTAGTGCAGCCATGAGAGAGCAACATTTGTTCTACTCAAGTACACTAAAGCCACAATTACCAATCTCACATATACATGTTTTATATCGGCCCTTCCTTCTCCTGCGACGAGGGTGGCGGCGATATATTAGCGCTAGCATGACAGTTTATTTAAGAAAAGAAAATTGTCTCAGTGGCGCAGGAGAAGGCGGAAATATATAAGGCAAAGTGTCAGTGCTTTTAATAAAGGTAATAACTCTCTGAAGGCTATGCTTTAAGCGGAAAGCATATCGGAGATCTATTTTCCTTCCCCTCCCTCCCTCGCCGTGACCGAAAGGAACAGGAATCATTTTTGCTAACTAGCTCACGAGCCTGGGCTTTGGCTTCAGGGTTCTGTTGGTCCTGCGGCGGTGCCGTGTCCGTGATAAATGTCCTACTCTTATTAAAACAAGTGCTTTTTTCATAATTCCCAAAGGTCCCTGCGGAGGCCCGTGAATCGGCCTTACTGCCTCACACTGATTAGGGACGTGTTTGCGAGCAAGATGATGAGGATGCTGCTACACTCTTCGGTAAAAACCACCGCACTCAGAAGGAATGAACAGACAGGGATGAAACGTGGTGGGAAGGTTTGACATCGTGAGACGTGCAAACGATTCAAGTTTCACACTCGGCCGTGCATGGGACATAAGCAAGGATGGGCCTTATCGCTGCACCCTGCTGGCTATATAGAGTGGTCCTGATGCTTTCCATTCTGACTGGTGCTGTGGCGTTGGTAGCATCCTTTGCAAGCAAGGTATGCCTCAGAGAAGAGTTCGAAAGCAATACAAGCAGTTGAGAGAGTTGGAACATGGTTGCATCGTAGGGCTCCAGGAAGCGGGACTGTCCTATCAACACATTGCACGCCATACCGGTCATGCAGATACTATCATAGCCCATTGGTGGCGGCCGTGGATAGAAGAAGGCGCACACCAGCGACATGAAGGTTCTGGAAGACCTACACGAACCACAGACAGAAAGAACCAACACACTGTCCGACGTGCACAGACTGACCCAGCAGCCACAACTGCAGATATTCAGCAAGCAGTGAGTCATCCTGTTAGTGCAGCACCATCGGCAGACGACTGCACCACGCAGGACTACATGCACACAGACCGTTACCACGACTGTCCTTAACACCACGTCACCGTCACCAAAGACTGCAGTGGTGTCATACCAGACTGTCATGGAGTGACTCATGGAGTGTCATGGAGAGAATGGCAGCGGGTCATCTTCAGTGACGAGTCCCGCTTTAGTCTTGGTGGAGACGCCCAACGAATCCGTGTGTGGAGGCGCCGTGGTCAGCACCAAGATGAACGGTGTGTCGTCATACGTCCAGAAGGCCTGGTGTCCCTCCACCTCCACCCCTACCGCACCATCTGCAGGAACTGTGTGAGGATGTTCAAGCTGCATGGGATGGATTATCACAGGACTCCATTAGGAACCTCTACAGCTCCATACCGAGACGTCTGGCGTGTTGGGTTAGCAAACACGGCGGCCCGACGCCATACTGAGAGACAGACTTCTGTATGTGTAGCTCAATAAATATTGATCATATCAGTCTAAATTTATCATCAGTTATTGATCCTGGTCACCTTTATCTTCCTTCCCAACACACCCGCACTCCCACACCTCCCTCTGGGTGCAGCTGTTCTTTTAATGATGAGTGTATATGTGCCTACGATGAAAACATGAACCTTAGTTAGAAGTCAGGACGACTCTGGCTTGTACTGGCTTGCTTGAGTGGCGTGCTCCTTGAGCGTGAGTGAAAGCATACAACCGCAGAACAAGAAGAAGAAGAAAAGGAAATCAATAACACAGGCTTGACTGAAATCTGTGCATTATGATATTAGCAGCTGGGGGGTTTTGTACAGACGTACAACAACATCTCAAAGCAGAGCGAACCACGATACGGCAGATCCAAAGTATCTGTTACAAAGAACATCTCCTAAAGAACCAGTGCACCCCGAAACACCAACATGGCCAGGAGGAGCTTCAGGAGCTCTGACAGAGTCCTGACCCAACCTGAACCAAGCCATGAGCAGTCCGGTCCCATAAGGTTTGGTGGACCTGCTGTAAATGCTCCTGCACTTTTACCTTTCAACAAACCGGTGGTCTCCAGAGCCAGTTCTGGGGACTCCGTGCTCTGGACATGTCTGTAGCCTAACGCACCTGATCCGATTAGTTCAAGAGTTAAATCAGGTATGCTAGACTGGACAAACCACATAGACGTAGGCAGTGTGGGGGTTCCAGAACTGGATTCGGGAGCCGAAGATGACGATGATGATTCTATTCTTTGTTCCAAAACCACATGGTTCTTCAGATTCAGGTCGTCCTGGCTGTAGTATTCCTGATGATGCACCAATAATTTGGAAATATCTAATATATCTATCTGCAGGTTTTCGGACCAACTTTGCAACTGCCATTTAAACTGCATTCATAACTGTGAATTATTTCAGCCAGGAAGACCAGAGCACCCACTTTTCCAGACCTGGACACTCAACCTTCCAGACTGCTAGTTATTATGGTTGCGCATGGCAAAGCAATTTTTCTTTTTCTCCCGTTCCATCGCCGACTAACTCGTCCCGCAGCTTTCGAGATATCGACTCCGTTCCGACTCCAGATTGTCCGGTATAATACGCTGATGTGGGCTTGTATACAGCTTTTTGATTGGATGCACGTATTCCGAGTAGGAAGGAATTTTTCTAGAATTTATTCCCATCGAGAAAGAACAGGTTTGAAAAACGTGCCTATCTAACCCACTTCCACTCGACCTAGAGACACCAAATCAGATACACTAGCTCAGGGCGCAGCACAGAGGAGGAATACAGTGTGTGCTTGACCCGCACTCATTCGTTTCTCCTTTTTTCTCCTTTTTTTTTTCCACATCCCTTGCTCCTCCCATAGAGTCCCAGTCATTTTTGGGCCCAAATAAAGCCAGCTGTTTCATTCGCCCGAGAGTCACCAGAGTTAACATGCTCACTAAGTGGAGGTCTCCAAGCACTAACCCACAGCCATACTGACCCGCACTCGTCTATCTGTCGTTTATTCATCCCTCGTTCCTCCCATAGAGTCCCAGTCATTTTTGACCCAAACCAAGCAGTAACGTTTCCGTTCGCCCGAGAACCACCAAACTTTACATACTCACTAAGGGCAGGCCCCCAAACACTAATCCACAGTCATACCGACCCGCACTCGTTTACTCATCCCTCGTTCCTCACTGAGCATGCTGCGCAACCATCCCACGTTTCCTTCAGGAGATGCACTTTTCTAGTTAGGATTTGTGATGTCACAGCCTAGGTTTTTGGGTTGCTTCTGATTGGGCTCTGATTTTAGCTTAGAGTTTTTCACCATAAGGCCAAGGTTGTTGGTAGTAAAATGGTCTAGAATTAAAAACTGCACCTCTTTTAAATTGTGATTTTGATGATTTTTTGAATACGATTGACCTTTCAGCCTTAACTGGGGGATCATGAGGCACTGAATTAACAATCGCCTGATGAGTGGTCCAGACCTTAAACAGATGTGCCACTCACTGTGCAGCTCAGTAACAGTAGTACGGCCTGTAATGGTCAGCTGGTGACTCTGAACACAGTAGACATTAAATTGTGTTTTATTGAGTTTAAGAAGTGTGATCATTGAGATCTGACAATCAAATAGATCAGTACGGCAAGATTTAACTACTGGAGAATTTAAACCTACAGTATAATATTATATCAGCAGAAATGATCTGACTTTTTGTAACATATTAGTGATAAACGTTGTCGTCCCTCTACAACTTCCGTCTTGAGAAAAAGAACATTAGCTAAAGCTAGTTAGCTTGCTAGGGGTTCTAGTGCCGTTTTAGAGGGGCGTAGTCATGTATCCAGATGATTTCATCAGCCCAGCACCAAAAGTTTGACAAGCTGCCCCTAAACTCAACTCAACTCGGATGGGTAAGTTCCAGCAGCACACACATACCAGTGCAACACACACTAACACACCACCACCACGTCAGTGTCACTGCAGTGCTGAGAATGATCCACCACCCACATCCTACCTGCTCTGTGGGGGTCCTGTGGGGGTCCTGACCATTGCGGAACAGAGTCAAAGCGGATTAACAATACATACAATGATTTGGATAGACTACAGTGTGTACAAAGTGCATCTGCAGAACTTCAATCCGCAGAACTTCAATCCGGAGTTGACTAGTTAGCCAAGTCAGGTGCAACGTACTTCTAAAAACGGATCAGGAAAGGTAATTATAGCAACAGGTTGCAGGTGTGACGGTCTGCGGTTTATTTAAGAGCGCTGAAATGTTTAACAGCCTCGTTTCAGCAGCTGACTTACTGCCGCCTGCCCTTATTTATGTAGTGCACTGAGAGCTGCCCATGTTCATATGACTTTGCTGTACACTTTACAGATTGCAGACACAGGGCCAGAGTGCCACGCTCAGCTCATCCATCTCCTGACAGGCCTCAGATTGAGGACGGTGCCTGACACACTGCATGCTTCATCCTGCCTACCCGCCCTCCGCCGCCGCCACCAGACGTCCCTCCCGCGTCTTTCATCAACAATAAACACATGCTAACCAGGTGGACAGCAGCAAGGCAGCTAAACAAAGGCGACGTAATCAGCTCCGGCGCATCTGCAAAAGCCTACGGCGCCCCGCGGCCACGACCGGTCATGTGAGTTGTCCGCGGCTGTCTTCGATCTGTCCGGTCAGAGCGGGCCGATTCCGGGACGTCTCGCGCCCCACAGCCACGTGCCCGTCTGTCACGGTTACTCACGCCCGGCCGGAGAGATGTAATACGCCCTGAAATTCCTCATATCAACTTATGGCCATTACCAGTTTCGCAGGGAGCCCCCCCACCACTCAGCACTGCCCGGTCTGATTTATGTCCAGCCGGCGCTGATTCCCGCTGACTTTAATCTGAAGAAAGACTCTCGAGAAAACTTGCCAAGAAAAGCCTGTCCCTGAGCGGACATTTAATTCTGCCTGACATTGATGGGCTGAAACACACAATAAATGCCCCTCCTACACCGATTAAACAACGCTCCGCACTTTATCACTGCTGCGTTACAACAAGCTACTGAACTGCCTCGCTAGAATTTACATACTTCTCCCCATCCACCTTAATAGGAACCCTTTCCCAGCATCAGCGCTGATCCAGTTAGCATGGCCTCTTCTACAAAACACTAGTCCCTTATTAGCTGGGATGCACGACATGAGTTTGCCCATAAATGGAGAAACGTAATTATTATAATCGGCCTGATAAGGAAGTTATTCCAACTAAAAACGCATTTCCTAAGAACCTGCAGAGTTACTGTGCAGCCTAGGCTTTGGCTTGACCAGTTGGTAAAGTGCTGTTAAAAAAATAAAGAGGATAAGAGAGGATGAATAAATTACACATAGAGGAGTGCGGGTCAGTGTGGCTGTGGATTAGAGTTTGGGGATCTGCCCTGAGGGAGTATATGGAGTTTGGTGGCTGTAGGTTAAAGGAGACGGTAGGGTTTCAATGGGGATGAAAACGAATGTGACTCTATTGGGAGAACGAGGGATGAAGAAAGGACACATAGAGGAGTGTGGGTCAGTATGGCTGTGGATTAGAGTTTGGGGATCTGCCCTGAGTCAGTACATGCAGTTTGGTGGCTGTAGGTTAAAGGAGACAGTGGGGTTTGAATGGGGCAAAAACATACGAGGGTTTCTAGCGGGGTAAGAGTGATTGGTGGGGTAGGGGACAAACAGACGAGTGCAGGTCAGAACAACATTGAATGAGTGTTTGAGCCTCTGCCCTGAGACCGTCGGTTCGAGCAGAAGTACAGCAGATGGGCAGGTACTATAGTCAGATCAAAAAGCCGTATACCACCACACCACTCCCGATCAGACTAAACATTCCAGAGTTGGATCGGTGTTGATATCTTGAAAACTGTGTGACCAAGCGTGAAAAAACTTCGTCTGCATGTCTCACGACGCCAAACCGACCCACCAAGTTTCATTCCCGTCGCTCGATTCCTTCCGGGTGCAGCTATTTGCGCAGCTATTCTTTTGCTGATGAGTGTAATTAATGATATGACCGGTGTACAAATATCAGGATTGGCCACAATAACACATAAGGGTTCATTATCAAGCACGTCATCAATTCCATATCAGTGCATCTCTAATTAGCATGTTGGGGTCGATTAGCATAGACAATCGATACGGTGTGTTCAGGTTCAGGAAGGCCATGAGCATGCCTGTAACACCCACAACTCAAACCCAAAGCTTTCCATGTCCTGTTAAAGTCAGTTTTCGGAACTCTCGGCAGCACACACTAATTTGCTGTCAACATTTGGGGGTGATTTATACAGGGCCCATGGCCTCTCGGCTCTGGGGGCCCACGGAGAGAGTGCCGGGGAAAGGTGGGAGCTCTTTTTTCGCCTCCGTTCACCTTGCTTCACCTTCATGGATGCTGCCAATCAGTCTCCATCACTCTGGGTGGCATGAACCGCTTGGAGAGGTCAGCTGACCCACCGTTGGAGCCGGACAGAGCAAGGCCGACACTGGCACTGATGATGTCTCCTCTGCTGGACCGGCGCTCTCCAACTTCACTGAAAGTTTACTCACAGAGTACAGCTGGGTTGGAGTTACTGTACATGAGACATGATGGGCGAGATAAACAGCTGTAACTCAATCAACCCGCTTTCCTTCTCCTTTAATCGTGGCACATTCTTGCAAATGGCATCTCTGAGGTACGCCGTGAATGGGTGCCATGGCGATGAGCTGGCATTTAAAAAGAATAACAGCACCTAGCACAAACCCAGCGGTATCCTCTTTAATGCAGTCAGGCAACAGCCAGCATGGGGCTTACTGTCTCCCTGGTCAGGATTGGATTACTAAACACTCCTTCATACTCCACAGCTCCATGAACAGACCGCTTCCAGGCCTTTCTAACACTGCATGCTCTTTTCTTTCCCCCACCGACTAGACTTGAGACAGAGCGCAGCCAACACACCACTCACACCCCCCCACCCCATCCTCTGTTCAGCAGCGCGCTAGCTGGAGGGGCCTGGGCCATGGGCTCGCTGGCCTACATTTCTCTGGGTGGGGGTAGAAGTTCACGCAGGGTGATGAGCCATGTGCACATTCGGGTTAAGAGCTCGAGACTCGGCAGCTCCTGGCCAAAACAAAAACGTCCCCCGAGAACATGCGTCCACCACAGTGCACGTTTGCTGGATCGAAATGCCATGGCCGAGGCCTAGGCCCTGGTGGAGGCTCTAATTGTGCGTGAAAGTGTTCATTAACTTGTCGGATTCTCCCCAAGTTCAACGGCCAACGACAATGCAGCAACAGCCGCGGGAGGATTGCTCTGTTGATACGTGGCAAAGGAAACCGTGTTTTCTTTCTTCAGCCGGATACGCACCGCGATGTCCCTTATGTGCCTTATAAATTAGACCACGTTATGCCAATGTAAGCTTCTAAGTGGCCAGTCTACTCTTCCTAACATGAGGAACAGGCCACTACAACTAATCCGAAATTTGTTTAGAACAGAATACTGTTACCTTAACTTCATTAACCCTTTAATGTTCTGCTCCACTTTTGGGTAGAGCACATTTTGAGTCACTACATCTTAATATACAAGGTGCTGAACTTATTTCAACCTGATTGTGCCATCTCTACCAATCGGTAGAGGCACGTTAGGATGAAAAACATTCACTAGAGGTCGCTGAGTCTTTTAATAGATGCGCATTTACTGTTCTCATCCATAGAGCAAGCAGTAGGGGGTAGATCTCTCCACACATGTGGATTGAGTTTGGATGGTAGGCACATTTCTGTTCAGCATATTGTAGTTTTAAGTATTTAGTCTAATGAGTGTTAATTTTTTTTTTTTTTAAACATGCACTACCAGTCTAATTTTCTTTGTGCAAAGCCAATGCTATTAAAATGAGTACTTGCTTTGTTGTTTATGCCCCAAACAAATAAAAATGCAAAAAAAAAAAAAAAAAAAAACATTATTTTTTTTTTAACATTTTTTGGTAAGGATGGTAAATGGCTAAGAATGTTTTTTTTTCTATTTGTTCTAAAATTTTTGTTCTGACAATATACTAGAACAGGGATTGTCAACTGGCAGTCTAGGATCCGAATGCACTCCGCATTACGGCATGTTTATACATCGTAACCGAACCCGCGGGCTGAAAAGTGAGAGCAGACATAACAATGTCTAGCAAACGGATACAACAATACGGACAAGCCGCTGGCAGGTGCCGATGATTACTTCACCAGTACCTTATCAAGGAGCTCTGTTACATCAAAACAGCCCTGACCTCTTAGTGCTAGGACATTCCACGTTTCCGTGAGCGAGTTCCGGTACAACAGGCTAGCGACTGACCTCGCGACACATATTGATATGATAATGCTGGTTTATCACTTTAGGCCTCCAGGGCCTGGTCTAATCACAAAGGCCCCTGAGCGTTTACAGTGGGCTCCTGAACTTTCCCTTTCTTCTCAGGTGCCGAGACCTGTCACAGTTCGTCAGCTGCCACGCCGGCTGATGAGCTCTAACTGACACCCTGACGGGAGGAAAGGAGGAAATAAAGTCTGTAAGCCATACTTACTTCTCCGTGTGAAATCCCAAGCCACTCGCGACTTGCTTGATCTCAATTACAGCGCACATCCGCAGAGAGCCGGACGGCCAACAATGAGCGATGCTCCAAAACAATCGGCAGGAGCCCACTGTCGCTTCTCATTGTCGTCTGAAGGGGCCACATGAAAGGGAGATCATCCTTCTCCTCTCCTCGACGTACTCCCGTTCTCATTATAATGACTAGGGACAAGCACCTGCAGATCGGCTCCTCAGTTCTCCCTCCTTCCCCGGAGCCCTTCTAAACACTATAATGTTATATTCCTTTTGAGCACTTTCCCCCCAGCTCTTTGCTACGCCTTTGAGTTTCCTCAGACTACAGAGGCTTCCAGGAAGAGTCTTCCAGGTAGACGGTGGCCTGACAGGCAGCTCGAGTATTTGGTTACTTGATTTTGACCAAACTTGAACTGGCAGAGAGGAGCATGGTTTTAAATACGACCAAAAGAATAGCTTGACAGCAAAGGAGGTGGAATACGCAGTTCGTTTCAGGAGGAGCGGATGGTAGAAAAGACTCAGATATGACTTTCAGGTTACAGAAAAAAAAAACAAGCGCTAATCTTAGTGGAGCACAAGCAGGTTTAAAGAGCTATAAAAGGACAGAGCAAATAATAACAGAGGCTGGGCTGTCATGTGAGCTGACCTTTAGGGGGAAGCAGTGAGTAATGTTTGTTTGCTTGAGCTTAAGATGGGCCCGGCGTTGGGGGTGTTGTGAGTTGGCCAGATGAACCCACAGATGAGGACTGTCCAGACATGCTCTACTTTGGGCTTTTCCCTTGAACATCCTCATCAGTTTGTTTGTTTGGAGCAATAATAATATGGCACATAGTTCATTATAGTGACTATAGTTTAGCATAGACACCTTTAGCATAAAAAGTATATTAATTATATGACAAATAATGACTTTGTTTTCTAGCGTATGTATTTTGAAAATAACGTTACCCTGATTAGATTTATTTTAGTTGGAAAAAGTTAAAGAATTCTGGTATCAAAACCTATGTAACTGTAATATGCCAATAAAACAAGTTAATTTAATTAAATAATTAAACAAATTCTGTCAAACACAATCATCATGTATGTAATGATTCACTTGTTGCTTTCTTCTTCTATGGAGGAGAACGGTAAAGGCATGTCTTTTGAAAGACTCTCTTGTTACCCCTAGTGGATACTTTTAGCCTAACATTCCTCTACCGATTGGTAGAGATGACACAATCAGTTCAATACCTTCTTTATTAAAATATAGTGACTCAAAATGTGCTCTACCGAACAGCTGAGCAGAATGCTAAAGGCTTAAGTGATCTGGATAAACAGAGAAACCCTGCTTCGCAATATATACTCCCTCCTGTTGGGAGATACTGAGCTAGGAAGCAAGATAGCTAGTAAACCAATCTGGTTTCTTTAAGCTTTTACACACAAAAGAACAACAGTAACATACAACAAACCAAAAAAAAAGAGAGAGAATTAAATAATTAATAAATAAATAATAAATAATATATTTATATATATATTATTAGTATTTTTTTTTCCCCCATTCTCAGCGTTCATGGTCTGTACAGGCCTATGGTAAAGTCAGAAAAACAAAAGCTCAAAATTAAACCTATGCCCCTCAATCATCCACAAGGCCCTGGTGCAAGCTCTGATTGCACACGGTAATGTTACTTAACTTAAATGACCATTAAAGTTCGGGCAGCCACTCAAACCACACGCATATGTAATACGGCAAGCAGCTTCAGCAGAACTCCAAACCACAACATGCTACTTCACCACACAAATACATATAGGAGTCAGGCTAGACACAGACACGTCTCGGCTCAGGGCTGTGACTTCTCAGTCTGTGCAGCAGAGCCAGCACCTGGAAATGGGCTAATTTCCTCCCTGTTCAAATCTACCTAGCTTGCAGATGAAACCCGGACCGGCCAGCTAAGATGGCCCTTTGAGCCTAGGACACGGCTGTCACCAAACAGGAAACGTATTACCTATGAATAGTGGGCAGGATCTCATTTTCATAATAATGTTTTCTGTCCCAGAAGTCAAGCTGCTATTCGTAATCGGAACGACTGCAATATAAGGCCATGATAATCACTGCCATTGAAAGATAATACTCTCCGCAGACAGGCCTCTCTATTCGCCTACAATACCGATGATGGCCCCATCTCTCCTCTCCCCTTTCTCTCGATTCATTTACCAACACAGAGATACTGCCAGTCACTTACAATGGCCAACCGGCGCGAGGGCGCCAAGACTCATGGGCCTGGCAGTGTAAAGAAAGGCGCCAGGCATGAAAAGGTTTCTGAAGCTGATAAAGACGGAGTCGCGGAGCACATCAGCGGGTTCGCTGCTGTCAGTGACCTGTATTAGCATCAGAATAACATCAGCAGAAATTACCCTCACGCGAAAACAAAGACGCCATCCCGGGCCACGCGCCCCGACACATCTGAACACAGCCGCCGTCACGGGCTTGTTTATGAAGCGATCAGCTGGGTTGTAGTCATATGTATGCAGGAAGGGGTGCGGAGGGAGACAGCCCTGCCGCTCCCTCCCCCTCGCGGCCCCCACAGCTGTGGGAAAGCAGATGTTTACCCCTGTAATTAACGCCTTCCGTTCATGCATCTTGTCCGGGCCGAGATCTGTTGTGACACGGGTTCAGTGTGAACCTGCTGCAGGTTTTCTGACACAATATTAATATCAATATTTTCCACTGGCTAATTACCGGGAATATGAATGGACAGGGATTAGCGCCCGCTGCAGCCGCCTTGTAGATGAGGTCTGATCAAGCAGATTAGACCGTTTGATAGCTTTTGGGCTCGTGTCGAAAGCAATTAATCAGCCCCGCCGTGGACAATGCAACGTACGTCAGTATAGGGTGGCGTGACTGGGAACTGGCACCCTGCCAAGCGAAGTGGCTTCCTACCTGTAGGGCCAGATGAATCCACTGTCCTAAAACGATGTGTCCTGCAGTTCTCATGGTTACTGAGAAGTTCTGGCCAAGCTGATCGCCGCAGTGGAACTGGACCTCTGTCTCCGATATGGTCAGAAGGAGCACCAGTCTGTCTGTGGTACTCTTCTCAAACACAGTCCTGTGGAAAGGGAGAAAAGTGTTTAGTTAAAAGATAGAGGGATGAATGGCTACAGCATCGGTTCTGAAACACCTCAAGCAGCTCATAAGGCCTTTCATAATTAGTCGATGTGGTGATTCGGTTAAGGTCATTATCGCCACTGCCTTTACGGTATATTTCAATCAATGGCTGGAAAATCACAAGTACTCAGTTTCACAGCGACACACAGTTAGTTATATATATTGAGGTGCAAATACTTTTGATTCATCTAGAGCTTTTTAAAACATGGTTTATTATCAGTGACCTAGGTAGATCCATGTACACCCAGGTAGACCCAGGTAGTGGACACCTATAGGTTTCTGTACCTGAACAGACTTGTACCTGAAGGCCACCATGGCTTCCAATCAGATTCCCGTCTCTAAGTCTCACCTAAACCGTTTTCCTGTTTCTGGGTTGTTCCGTCCACTGCACTGAGAACTTTCCCCACTAGCGGCTTAACCACAAGCTGAACAGGCTCCTGATGCCATGTTTAGTGATACCCGCTTCCCCATTCATGTCTCAACTAGTGACCCGTCTCCTCCTTTATAACAGCCCTGGTTTTACCCTTTAGCAATTGGGGATAATATTAAATCATAAGCTCACCACACAATAAACAAGCCACCTTGTGTGTTTAAGGTGGTAGTACCTTCAGGCTCCTGCAGGTGGCGCTGTAAGAGGATGATGAGGCTATAAATCCCTGTGGGGTGTGAGTGACGGGATCCATAGATTGGGAAGAGGTGCTACAGTGCAGGGAGTGTCTCGTTCCATGTGTGGAAAATGGCTCCAGAGCAGATGTTAATGATTGGCTAAAAGGAGGGACTGCGTGTGGGCGTGGCCAAATACCATAGTGTGAAGGAAGTAGCTGAATCTGCAGGTGTATGGAAGCGTACGCTCATACGGGTCTACCAGCAGTGGATACAATCCCAGTCTACAGGGAATTCTCCTTGGGATTGTGCCAGGGAAGGCCTCCACCAAATCTGGACCACTTGACCAAGTCTTTGACGTGAGAGTGTCTGAACATCTGCCAAATCCAATCACAGCAATGGTACACATTTTTCCAGTGATGATAACGGCAGGTGTGTTGGGCCTGTAGTACTGTACTGTCCTAGCTGTGTGTTAATCATGGCTTCCCCTAAAACAGGTATCCAGGTTCGGGGAAGCATGTGCATGTTGGCGATTGAACTGAAGCTAGGCTCAGTGCTCGAGATGAAAAGGTGAGGCTTAGCATGGGGCATTAGTAAACAATCAATATGCCCTTGAAGGTCAGCGATGAAGATCCAGCACCAGTGTTTTACAGGGACACGCCTTGGCGGCTAAACCGGGTGCTGGCGTGACATTTACGCGGCTGGTATCAATACTTTCCATTTGCTGCTTCCTGTTACTTGAAAACCTCCTCATCTACTGTCAAATGAAACCCCATTACCGCCATTTTATGAGGAAACGGAAACGTTTACGAACACGGGCCACCGCAGCCAATAAATCATAACGCAACATGTTTGCGCTCAAGTCAGGGCTGGCCCTCGAGTCCCGCTCGCCTTACCTGCGAGCCACGCTTTTCTTGCGTGCTCCACTTGCAATTAGGCCGAGCTCCTCCGCCAGGGAAAAGCGGCCGCTTTAGCATTCCATGCAGCTAGCAAGGCAAGCGCTCCCGAAGCCAGCCGACGTGGTGCATATTTTTATGTCATGTTACCGAGGGGGGCTCTCCAGTTGGCTTTAAACAGAGGCCCATTAATTCACTAAGAGAAGAATTAATCAACATGTACGCTCGTTGTCACAGCCGCCGCCACTTCAGGGAGAGAATTCCGCGTCCTCTCGTGCCTGCTGAACCGCCGTGACCGTGCTGACTCAATTATTTATTTTTTGGATGCTGCACGCCAGCGACTTCTCTCTCTTTTCATCCTCTGCGCTCGGTATGAAATGCCGAACCTGTTGTTGTTGTTGTTCTTTGCGAGTCTCTTCTCGCCCTGTCCTTTCATCCCATCACCCACTTTCAACTGTATCATTTTTTTGTGCCGTAGAAAAACAAAGTGGCCTTTGAGATGATGCTCTTTTTTTTCTCCGCCCACCAGAGCTCAGGAAACACTGTGGCAATTTTGTTTCATTGATCTAAAACTGGACGCAGCTGGTCTTGTTAGGGGCGGAGCGGGGAAAAAGGACAGCTATGTTTTTTACCAACACGACAAGACCGATTACACTCACCATCAGAAATACAGTTGCACCCAGAAGGAGGTGTGGGAGTGCGGGTGTGTTGGGAAGGAGGATAAAGGTGACCAGGATCAATAACTGATGATAAATTTAGACTGATATGATCAATATTTACTGAGCTACACATACAGAAGTCTGTCTCTCAGTATGGCGTCGGGCCGCCGTGTTCGCTAACCCAACACGCCAGACGTCTCGGTATGGAGCTGTAGAGGTTCCTAATGGAGTCCTGTGATAATACATCCCATGCAGCTTGAACATCCTCACACAGTTCCTGCAGATGGTGCGGTAGGGGTGGAGGTGGAGTGACACCAGGCCTTCTGGCATTGACACACGGAGGGCATCATTACTCGCTGAATGTCCACAGTCATGCTATCTGGGTGAGTTCTCTCTCTCCGAGGTTCGTGTAGGTCTCCCAGATCCTTCACGCCACTGGCGCCTTCTATCCACTGCCGCCAACCATCCCGCTTCCCGGACCCCTATGATGCGACCCCACTCCACCTCTTCTCTGAGGCATACTTCACTTGCACAGGATGCTACCACCACAACAGCGCCAGTCAGAATAGAAAGCACGGGCAACAGGTAGCCCTTATACAGTCGGGTACAGCGATAAGCCCCAGCCGAGCTCGAACCTTGAATCATTCGCATGTCTCCCAATGTCAAACCTACCCACCAAGCCTCATTCCTGTCGTTTGATTACTTCTGGACGCAGCTGCTCTTTTGATGATGAGCTCCGCACCATGTGACTGATAAACACACACACGTGAAGACATGGCACAGACCATCCTGAGCTTAGACTTCTCCCCTGGCGAGAAATACGGCTCGGCGACCACATGAACTCTGCTTGGGGACGCACGTTTATGGAAGGCCAGGAAAAGGAACTGATATGTCTGATTAAGTAAGATATTCGCTCTCTAAGTGACAGCAAACACTTGCGCTGCATGTCTGATCCTCTTAAGGGAAAGTTCTGGCAGTGGAGCTACTTACATTACAGATGCTTCCTCGAGTTTCAGCCAAGCCGCTAGGGTAAATGAGCCTGCCGGGCCCAAGTTCGGAGCGGAGGGGGAAGTCAGGCAACCGCTCTGGTTTCGAAACACGAAGCTGGTGGATCCGGCCTCTGCCCCCGGGCGGAGATCCCGGCTGTCGGCTGCTGGGCACCCGTCGGGGTGGACGGGGAGCAGGCTGGCGTAACGTGGGGTGGAAGAGCGGTACGGGCACTCCTGGACGCAGAACTGCTGGGAGCAAGTGAGAAAGTCCTCCTCCGCTCGGCCGGCCTGGCAGAAGGCGCTGCGCTCCGGGATGCCGCACGTAGCCCCGGCTGGCGCCACACTGACGGGTTTGGAGGCCCCGATGTTCTCCAGCCTGGGGAAGGAACCCTGAGGGGCCACCGGGCCGAGGGCAACACAAAGGCCCAGGGTGTAGAGTAATAACACAGTACCTTTGTGCCTAAGGAGCCAATACATCCTTGGCAGCAAAACGGCGGGCTCCTGATGCAGCGATGTTAAATAAGTAATGATGGTCATGCCGGAGGTGACATTCCCGCCCCCCCTTATTTCTCTGTTTAAGCAGTCCAGCACCTTGGGCAAGGCAGCACAGCTTAATGGCACGATGTCCAAGAGGAGGTCAAAGCCTTCACATGATAGCTAGGATTTGGGCCTGCTCTGGTCCTCGGGAGAACTACAGGGGGATGGAAGAGAGAAATCAGATGTGAGGCATAACTTTTCAAAACATCAAATTTCAAAAATCCCACCCGAGCTGTTAGGATTCCTTCTGGTGCACGCGGAAAATCACACCTACCTGCAATTTGGGATTCCACACGGAGTGACCTGAATGAAGGGCTTCCCTTACTACGTACAGGTGACTTAGCCCAGAGTTACTGACATAGGATAAATTCCCCAATTAGAAGAAGACCCACGATTTAGCTCACACACTACAGGCTGAGGCGGTAACGTGCAGGGAAGGTGTCACATCACACCACGCTGAAAGGCGAACCGATCACAACCGCACTCGGATTAGAGTGACCCCAACAAGCCTTTAACCCAAAAACCATGGAACCGGATTTCACCACTGGGTAGCATCTTTATCCTACGCTGTGAAAACTCTCTTCCCACTGACTCTCTTCTCACGCCCACTTGACATGTTAGTTAGTCAGCTGGCTAGTGAGGATGCTAGCCATATAAACTAACTGCTAGGAAGCCTGCAATGCTAGTGTTTAGCTTCTACGTTAGCTTCTCTGCTAGCCGTCAGAATGTCTTATCACTCTGGGGGGCTCACAGCAGTCATATGAGTCATCTGTGTAGTGCATGGGAGCCACTGTAGTGGGAGAACTCTGGTGGAGGAAAGGGTTGGAGGCGATGCAGTTCTGAGCTTACAGCAAAGAGGCTGAGAGATGCGACACAGCGCTCAGCAGTGGTGGGAGTCTGCTGTGTGTTTTCTAATAATAATAATAATAATAATAATAATAATAATAATATTAGACTTTATATTACTATTAATCTATTATATTATACACAGCCGAGTCAGATGAGCTGATATCCAGAGTGATGCCGTGTGCAGCATTGACAGCTGCTAGATGGGCAAGGAGCGACTCAGTATGGTCCTGGCAGGTTGTGACAGGTATCTGGAGCCATGCTGACCTCAGTGCATCCCACGGCCGCCGGAGAGAGCATGGGGGAGGACCCAATAGAGCAAACCCGACAACTGAGGTGGTCCCACAGATGTTCAGCTGGGTTCTAGGGGGCCAGGGTAGTAGTGGGGCACCTTGGTCATGGTACTATTACTCAAGTATAGGTGCTGTACGTGTCAGTAATGTCCTGAGTATTGGTTTAGGTTACTCTGCCCACCTCCGCTCAACACAGTACTGCACACTAACCACACATCCAGTGCTAGTCTGAGGCCAGAATGGCTGTTCCACACGCACAGCCAGTGAGCTGCCATCGAAACACACTCAACAGGCTGCTGAAAGGCTCTCGGAGGGTCTGTGTAGACGCTGCAGGGCCGCTACAGAATGAAGCTTTACCGCACTGAGACGCGGCTGGTCTGTGCGTCACGGCGCTGTACCCGCTGACGGTACCAAACCCCCAGTAATTCTAATCAGTAGGTATAGATATGTAAATATAGTGGACCCGTTTACAATCTGAGCAGCGTGAAGAGCAATAACCGTCTCCTTACCTCAGGACGCGCTGGGTTCAGGCACATGGCTGAGAGGAAAGCAGATTAGGACAGTTGGCCATCTGGTGACGCACTGAGCGCAACTTCAGCACAAACACTCCAGCCGAACCAGAAACGGAGCAAAACCGACTACACACGTGCAGAAGAGCGAGACGGGCGACGCGTCTGTCCCAGCCAGTCACCCTGTTCGGGTAAACCCAGCGCACAGCGCCTGTTGCCCCTCTGTGAGTCCGCTGAAGCCCCCTGTTGCGCTCGGCGCGCTTTAAGTGCCTCTTCTTTGGCTCGGGAACGCCGCTCAGCGTCGCTAGGCAACCGGCGGCTGGACACAGTCCCACATTCAGGTGTTCAACTCCGAAAGGACAAAGGATTAAAGGAGGGGGGGGCGGGGGGGTGGTGGGTGGGGGCGAGTCAGTGCACAAAGCGAGTATATCCACCAGGACAGGAGTGTGGGGCTCCTGCGGGGCCACAGCACCGCACAGCTTGGCATTCTCTCATTTAACACCTCTGACGTCATCAGCTAATGACGAGATCTTCGGTCCAGCTTGTAGGTGAGGAGGGGGGGCAGGCGCTGCGGTCATACAGGACCCGAGTCTTCCTGTACCCCTACCCTGTGCTTCCACTCACTGCTGGCCACTTTATTAGAAACACCTACCCTGTACTTCCACTCACTGGCCACTTTATTAGAAACACCTACCCTGTGCCTCCACTCACTGCTGGCCACTTTATTAGAAACACCTCCCTTGTGTTTCCACTCACTGGCCACTTTATTGGAAACACCTCCCTTGTGCTTCCACTCACTGGCCACTTTATTAGAAACACCTACCCTGTGCTTCCACTCTGAAACACCTACCCTGTGCCTCCACTCTCTGGCCACTTTATTAGAAACACCTCCCTTGCGCTTCCGCTCACTGCTGGCCACTTTATTGGAAACACCTCCCTTGTGCTTCCACTCACTGGCCACTTTATTAGAAACACCTACCCTGTGCCTCCACTCACTGGCCACTTTATTAGAAACACCTCCCTTGTGCTTCCACTCACTGGCCACTTTATTAGAAACACCTACCCTGTGCTTCCACTCACTGGCCACTTTATTAGAAACACCTCCCTTATGCTTCCACTCACTGCTGGCCACTTTATTAGAAACACCTCCCTTGTGCCTCCACACACTGGCCACTTTATTAGAAACACCTACCCTGTGCCTCCACTCACTGGCCACTTTATTAGAAACACCCACCTTGTGCCTCCACACACTGGCCACTTTATTAGAAACACCTACCCTGTGCCTCCACTCACTGGCCACTTTATTAGAAACACCTCCCTTGCGCTTCCACTCACTGGCCACTTTATTAGAAACACCTACCCTGTGCCTCCACTCTCTGGCCACTTTATTAGAAACACCTACCCTGTGCCTCCACTCACTGCTGGCCACTTTATTAGAAACACCTACCCTGTGCCTCCACTCACTGGCCACTTTATTAGAAACACCTACCCTGTGCCTCCGCTCACTGCTGGCCACTTTATTAGAAACACCTACCCTGTGCCTCCACTCACTGGCCACTTTATTAGAAACACCTACCCTGTGCTTCCACTCACTGGCCACTTTATTAGAAACACCTCACTTGTGCTTCCACTCACTGCTGGCCACTTTATTAGAAACACCTACCCTGTACTTCCACTCACTGGCCACTTTATTAGAAACCCCTACCCTGTGCCTCCACTCACTGGCCACTTTATTAGAAACCCCTACCCTGTGCTTCCACTCACTGGCCACTTTATTAGAAACACCTCCCTTGTGCCTCCACCCACTGGCCACTTTATTAGAAACACCTACCCTGTGCCTCCACTCACTGCTGGCCACTTTATTAGAAACACCTCCCTTGCGCTTCCACTCACTGGCCACTTTATTAGAAACACCTACCCTGTGCCTCCACTCTCTGGCCACTTTATTAGAAACACCTACCCTGTGCCTCCACTCACTGGCCACTTTATTAGAAACACCTACCCTGTGCCTCCACTCACTGCTGGCCACTTTATTAGAAACACCTACCCTGTGCCTCCGCTCACTGCTGGCCACTTTATTAGAAACACCTACCCTGTGCCTCCACTCACTGGCCACTTTATTAGAAACACCTACCCTGTGCTTCCATTCACTAGCCACTTTATTAGAAACACCTACCTTGTGCTTCCACACACTGGCCACTTTATTAGAAACACCTCCCTTGTGCTTCCACTCACTGGCCACTTTATTAGAAACCCCTACCCTGTGCTTCCACTCACTGGCCACTTTATTAGAAACACCTCACTTGTGCTTCCACTCACTGCTGGCCACTTTATTAGAAACACCTACCCTGTACTTCCACTCACTGGCCACTTTATTAGAAACCCCTACCCTGTGCTTCCACTCAGAAACACCTACCCTGTGCCTCCACTCTCTGGCCACTTTATTAGAAACACCTCCCTTGCGCTTCCACTCACTGCTGGCCACTTTATTAGAAACACCTACCCTGTGCCTCCACTCACTGCTGGCCACTTTATTAGAAACACCTACCCTGTGCCTCCACTCACTGCTGGCCACTTTATTAGAAACACCTACCCTGTGCCTCCACTCACTGCTGGCCACTTTATTAGAAACACCTACCCTGTGCCTCCGCTCACTGCTGGCCACTTTATTAGAAACACCTACCCTGTGCCTCCACTCACTGTTGACCACTTTATTAGAAACACCTTACCTGTGCCTCCGCTCACTGCTGGCCACTTTATTAGAAACACCTACCCTGTGCCTCCGCTCACTGCTGGCCACTTTATTAGAAACACCTACCCTCTGCTTTCACTCACTGCTGGCCACTTTATTAGAAACACCTACCCTGTGCTTCCACACACTGGCCACTTTATTAGAAACACCCACCTTGTGCCTCCACTCACTGGCCACTTTATTAGAAACACCTACCCTGTGCCTCCATTCACTGGCCACTTTATTAGAAACACCTCGCTTGTGCTTCCACACACTGGCCACTTTATTAGAAACACCTACCCTGTGCCTCCACTCACTGGCCACTTTATTAGAAACACCCACCTTGTGCTTCCACTCACTGCTGGCCACTTTATTAGAAACACCTACCCTGTGCTTCCACTCACTGGCCACTTTATTAGAAACACTTACCCTGTGCCTCCACTCACTGCTGGCCACTTTATTAGAAACACCTACCCTGCGCTTCCACTCACTGGCCACTTTACTGGAAACACTTACTTAAAATGCCATTCATTACAGTATTCCTACCACAGTATGGGTATCAGGAGGCTGGCTTTGGTCTTATGTAGTGTCGTACCAAATGGGACATCAGTGCTCTCGTCCATCCCTAGTATTTTATTCGCTGTCCAAGCGTAAACATGGTTCCCCAGAATCACTAAATGCACATTTATCCATTTTACTTATGATCCAAATTGACCCGTGAGGATGCACATCTCTATATAAGTGCACGTATAACGAGGAAGGTATGAAGAGTAAAAGAGGAACTGGGTCGAATATACGACCAACATAACACCAATATGGAATGATAAGGGTCATACAGGCCCTGTTGTACTTTATCTATGGATCACATTCGAACAGCTGCTCTTACTTCAGCGAACAAAGACAGTCTAACCACTTTTTAATTAAGTGCTCCTAATGACCTTAAGCGGCTTAGTGCACTAGCCTAATAATCAATAAACTACAGCAGGCCCGACACCTCCACTGCCGAACAGAGGCTTTCGCTTGAAACGTGTCGGGGCCAGAGAAGCTGTAGGCCTGCTCAGCCTCTCTTCTACTGGTGTTAAAACACACACCAGCGCTGTTCATCTACTCTGGCAGATCAATACTGAGTGGGCTTATTTAGTGAGCCGGGTTCAGATGATGGAGGGAGCTTTTCTCGAGACGGCGGTTCGGACTTGCGCAGTACACCGCGGAAAGCACACATACATCATTTTGGAGATCTCTGCTTTACTAAGATGATCATTATCTATGCTGTGTGCTGTCACGGACTGTGATTGAAGGGCAGATTGGGTGTGCAGCATGAGCACAGCATGGTGGTCGCTAAGCAGAGGAGAGGGGCGCAACCTCAGCACAACCCTAGCATTACTGCTTTGCCTAATATGCGATTAGACACTTACGAACAACTACGATTAAAGCAGAGTGAGCGTGCATGTCACAGCCCTGTAGGTGGGGTCAACTGTAGGAGACTACAGGGTGAATCAGTGTTCAGTGGTTCTTGAAAGTTTGGGGGTTCACAAACTTTTAAGCACCACTGTAAGTGGCGGGAGTGTCTACCTTGGGAGGCTGAGTTGTTACCCTGAGTTAGAACTAACCCGGTAAACCCAGGTCTGTATATACACATGCCAGATGTCTCGGTTCCTAATGCTGTCCTGTGATAATCCATCCCATGCAGCTTGAACATCCTCACACAGTTCCTGCAGATGGTGCGGTAGGGGTGGAGGTGGAGTAACACCAGGCCTTTTGGACATGTGACTAATGACAACAAACCATTCCTGTTGCTGACCACGGCGCCTCCACACACGTATTCGTTGGTCTGGCACGACACCATTGAAGTCTTTGGTGATGTTGACGTGGTGTTAAGGGCAGTCGTCATAGCCGCCTAGTCATCTGCCCACGGTGCCGCCACTAACAGGTGGCCTCATGGAGGCCATCACTGCTTGCTGAAGGTCCGCAGTAGTGGTCGTTGGGTCCCTTGGCACATGTCAGACAGTTTGTTGGTTCACTGTTATCTTGGTTTGAGTAGGTCTCCCAGATCCTTCATGTTGCTGGTGTGCCCCTTCTTCTGTCCCCTGGCACCAACATTTACATTTAAGGTATTTAGCAGACGCTCTTATCCAGACTTACAGCCGTGCTTAGTGTTCCGTTGGATAATATTCCAGCTAGTACAGGAAGTTAGAGTCTAGAACTCGCCATGAGCTCAGACACTGCCTGAACCAGGGCCAGTGCTGGTACCTAGAGAGATTAATACACAGACATATATAAAGCAAAAGAGCACTACCTGGCAACCCAGCCCAGTGATCATACCTCTAGAGAAGAAAAGGTCATTATAAGGTCAACACAAGTACATATACCTTACACCTCTACTAGAGCTCACTCACTCAGGTGCGTTACACAGAGACAGGTCTTCAGTCTGCGTTTAGAGACCGCGAGAGACTCCGCTGTTCGGACAGCCAGTGGGAGCCAGGACAGAGAAGAGTCTGGACACTTGTCTTCCAGGGATGATGATTCGAGTCAAGCTGTACTTGAAGCTGGAAGGGCTCGAGGTACAGATCGCCTCTTCACTATCACCATAAGGAGGGAGGCACTGGTCCAGTCTTGGCTCTGTAGGCCTCAGAGTTTAAAATCAGATTCGGGCAGCAACAGGAAGCCAGTGAAGGGAGTGCAGCAGTGGAGTGACGAGGATGAACCTGGGAAGATTGAAGATGAGTCGAGCTGCAGCGTTCTGGACCTGATGGCCCATAGAGGAGGACCAGCCAGGAGCGAGCTGCAGTAGTCTAGCCTTGAAATGACCAGAGACTGGACCAGCAGCTGGGTGGCCTCCTGAGAGAGCAAGGGTCGTATCCTCCGGATGTTGTAGACGTGTGCTATGGTAGTTCTCACATGACTGGTATATGCAATACAATGCTACCTGGAGCCCTATGATGCAAGCCCTCACTCTTCCAACTGCTTGAGCTGCTTTTGGACTCTACTCTGAGGTATACTTCACCAGCAAAGGATGCTACCAACAGCACAGCACGAATCAGAACGGAAAGATCGCACAACAGGACGACCTTACGGAGTCAGTCAGGTACAGATATTCCGTCACGAGCATGGAACTTGAGTCATTGGCTTGTCTCTTGGTGTCAAACCTACCCACCAAGTTTCAGTCTTGTCGGGTGATTCCTTCTATGGTATAATAAACTGTGTAAATCTAAATAAAAGTAGAAATTGTGTCTTCAAGGTCAGTTAGATGGATCTTTCTGATTCTGTCTAACAGCTTCAAAATTTCTCAGATGAATTTTGTGTACGAGCATGTGAATAAAGGTGTACTCTACTCGAACCTGTTACATTCGACCTCACATCAGCACATCAGGCTGCTCTGGCCGTCAGAAAAAATGTCCCGAAGTGCTTTCCAAAACCCTGCACGCTTTATTAGCTTCCTGGTTTCCGCCGCTCTGAAGTAGACATCAGGTTTGGATTTTAGAGCTATTGATTTTCCTTAAGCCCTCTGTCTTGCTGCCTCGGCCGCACTCAAATGCTGAGGGTGTTGAAATGAAGACTGGTATTAGAATTAGCATTATCTTAGCTTTCGTCCACAGAGATAGCATGCAAATTAGCCCCGCTGCACCACTCTCCTCCGCATTCCAGTGACTCTGGAGACGAACCCTGGCTGTTTAACCCAGCCGTGTGGACCAGACGCCTCTGCTAATTAATGAAGCCGGCCATCTACAAACAGGAATTAGATTTCTGCCCCATTCCTCCCCTAAAAGGGAGCTTCATTATTTACACCAGTGCTAAATGAGTAGCAGCTTCCCAGACAAGCCCCCAAACAGGGGAATGATGAAAACCAGACAGACGTTGCATAGGGGTGCTCGCTTTCCCAACGACAGAACTGACAGAGAGAATAAGACACATAAATGAGGTACAGTTACATACAAAGGTTTTGGCTAACCTGGCCCAATGACATATTCTCAAGGTTTCGGAGGTGAGGTAAATGATAATCTGATTAAATGTAAATTAAACATTAACCTGTTCATTAAATTTTTATTATTATTTGAGTAATTAATGTAGTAACTTGTCACAGTTGCATTGCTGTCTATTTTTACTAGCCAGCTTAAGCCACTGCATGGAGTCATTTCGAATTGGTTTCCTTTGAGCCCACATGGTTCTGGGCACTGCACACCATCTTGAGTATCAGCTACGTCAAAATTACAGGATAAGCTGATGCTAAAAGGCAATGCTAAAGCTGGGACACCTGAGTAGCAGCTTCCCACACAAGTCCCCAAACAGGGGAATGATGAAAACCAGACACACGTTGTATAGGGGTGCTCGTTTTTCCCAACCACAGAACAGACAGTGGGAATAAGCCTACTGGGTACCATCTTGGGTATCAACTATGTCAAGGGTACAAGATGAGCCGATGCTATAAGGTGATGCTAAATCGCTGCAGACTGCTGGTCCATTGGAAAGAATAGTCGAGAGCGAGAAGCCACACGCTAACATTAGCTACCAGGTCAGCTTTTGGAGATAGCCTTGAACAATCCAGGAGGAGAATCTAAAAGACTTCAAACGTGTAACTGAGCTAATTGGGCATTAGGCAATATCTACCGCGTATGGCAACCCAACAAACCTGGAGCAAGTCTTTGAAAATCAAAATCGGTCAGAACTTTCACAACCTCCACTACAATACTCATGTGCTTTCCCTTTGATGTTTCGGTCTTGGTTGATGACATTTCAGACAATGGAAATTACAAGCTGGAACGTCCGAGTAGAGTAGCAGCCTCCCAGACCCTGAACACGGAAAAGCTGAAAAACAGACAGACAATGTGCAGGGGTACTCATTTTCCCATCCAGAGAACTGACAGAGAGAATGAGCCTACATGGTATTTGGTACTGAGCATCAACTGCGGCAAGCGTACAAGACGAGCCGATGCTAAAAAGCTGCAGACTGATGATCAGTTAGAAAGAACAGCTGAGCGTGAGAAGAACATGTATGCTAACTCTAGCTACCAGGTTAGCTCTTGGAGACAGCCTTAAACAACCAATGAGGAGAGTCTAGGGTTAGCTTTGAAAGAGTATGTGAACACATTGGGCATTAGGAAAGAGCCACTGCATAATGCCAGCCCAACAAACTTGGAGCCAGCCCTTGGAAGGTTACCCAAATCAATCAAACCTTTCCCACCCTCTGCTACGATATATGATGATGTCTTCAGTGATTTTCATCCAGCAAGGTCCTGCGACACACTATTTCCAAGAACATTGTGGGCTTCAGACAGTACCGATAGTAGAGGAGGTCTTAACTGAACATTTCCCCACCTCACTGCAACCCTTTGGACAAGAAAGCCAAAACCAACTAGCTATATCGATACCAAAAGGTGCTGGAAAGATGCGTCAGGCAACCCTAAGCACATATCGCAGCTGCCCGAAGAAAAACATATCTCTCCATTTTTGCATTTTGACTTTTATGCATCATTTGAGCACACCAGCTAACCTTTACACGGTGTGAAAGTGTCATGGTGAATGTAGCAACAGAAATTGCCCAAAACTGCTTGGTCTTAGCCATTTTGGAGATACTTGTTTTTCTTTGGACAGTGACGATAAGCTATTTCTATAGTCGAGTCAAGTCGAGTCGAGTCGAGTCGAGTCAAGCTCACAGTTTTTCTCACAGAACACATCTACTTCTGTGACATTCCTGGGCCATTTTGCATGCAGGGAATGTTTAAGCCAGGTGACTCTGACAGCCAGTTTCACCATGCATTTACTGAGTTCATGATCATTGTCCTATTGTAGAAGCCATCAAGACTTCGTTTCAGCTCTGCTTTTCATAGGTCTTTTCAGCGTTTGTATCTTGACTAGGGTGAGCGGAAGTCCCTGCTTCTGTTACCCTGTTCCTGGCTGGTGTCGTACCCAGGGGTGAGAGCTCCTATCTTTCCACAGAGATCCACATCATCCAGGTCCAAATCATTCAGATCCACACCTGGTCGTCATAGGACGCTGCGCACAGGACGCTGTTGGTTGGATAGTTCTTGGTTGGCTAACACACCACCACCACGTCAGTGTCACTGCAGTGCTGAGAATGATCCACCACCCACATCATACCTGCTCTGGTGGTCCTGTGGGGTCCTGACCATTGAAGAACAGGGTAATACAGTACACAGAGAAACAGATGGACTACAGTCTGGACCTGTACACCTACAGAGTGTCCTGTATGGTCAGGGAAGCTGATAACATGCGCTTCTAATAAATTGTTCGCTGAGTGTATATACTGCGAGTATGATATATATACATACAGATATCTGGTTGTTTTACAGCAGCCTACGGTGTTAGTCTGTTTCCATAAATGGCCAGTGGAAAGATAGTCCTAATAGCTCCATCTTCAGCATTATTCTGCTGTGCAGCAGTGTGGACAGAGTCCCCAGGGTTACACTGAGAAATCCCTCCCCTGCTGAGGATACATACCATCATATTAACCTCCTGGACCTGCTGGAGTCAGAAAACCCTACGACAGTCCACCAGAGCTGCGCAGATAGGCCTCCAGTCAGAATTTCAACACCAGTCAGCATTTTTACCAGCCAAACTCAGAAGCTGAGGATGTGGCTTTCTTAAGTGTTTCAAAGCATCGTACTTATCGTCACTGTCATAACAAAACATCACATCTCTGAAACATTACAAGAGAAGCCATAACCATTCTTCACACCAATGTTATTTTCGGCCCACTGGTCATGTTTCTACAGAGCGGAAAATAAACCCTGATGTATAATGAGTTTCTGTATTACTATGACTGTAAATGTGTTTGAAGTAAGACAGTAATAAGCTAACTACACTCATCATCAAAAGTATCATCGGTAAAGACGGGTCTTATCTGTACCTGACTGACCCAACGACCACGATTCCAGACATTCAGGGAGCAGTGGTGTCCTCCATGAGTCTTCCAGTTACTGCAGCACCATTGGCAGATGGCTGCACCACGCAGGACTACATGCACACAGACCGTTACCACGACTGTCCTTAACACCACGTCACCGTCACCAAAGACTGCAGTGGTGTCGTACCAGACTGTCATGGAGTGACTCAGAATGGCAGCGGGTCATCTTCAGTGACGAGTCCCGCTTTAGTCTTGGTGGAGACGCCCAACGAATCCGTGTGTGGAGGCACCGTGGTCAGCACCAAGATGAACGGTGTGTTGTCGCACATCCAGAAGGCCTGGTGTCCCTCCACCTCCACCCCTACCGCACCATCTGCAGGAACTGTGTGAGGATGTTTAAGCTGCATGGGATGGATTATCACAGGACTCCATTAGGAACCTCTACAGCTCCATACCGAGACGTCTGGCGTGTTGGGTTAGCAAACACGGCGGCCCGACGCCATACTGAGAGACAGACTTCTGTATGTGTAGCTCAATAAATATTGATCATATCAGTCTAAATTGATCATCAGTTATTGATCCTGGTACCCTTTATCTTCCTTCCCAACAGCACCGCAACCCCACACCTCCTTCTGGGAGCAGCTGTGCTTTTGATGAGGAGTGTATATACAATATCAACATTTATAGGAAGTGGTAAATTTGTGTAGAATGACCCATGTATATTAGCCATGCCTGATAAATAACTAGGGTGCTTTTATTACAGTAATATTGCTCCAGTTTAAGAAAATAAATTAGTCATTGTGGTGAATGTCTTTTTTAAGGCACTGTCCCGACACGGACAAGCTCCATACAATTCCTCCATAACAGTGTGCAGGAAATCTTCATCAAACTCATGGGTGGTACCTCCTTTAAGATCGCTGCAGAGCTCAGAGCTCCTGTACCTGAAGCCTGGGAGTGAATAGAGAGGCTGTGCAGACGCATCGTCTCTCAGATTGCCCCTCTCTCTGCCGTGAGGTGGTCGGATATTGAGTTGTCAGATGTGACAGTCCATACGCCCTGCGCCGGCTCGGAGTTTCAGCTGAAGATCACTAGGAAGCAGAACACACATCGAGCTCATACAGTCACCGCGCACACAGGCCACAAAAATCCAGCAGCTCAGCTCAGCGCGCCACAGGGGGGAGGGATTTTACAGCTGAGAGCAATACATACCAGCTCTGGATTTAGACTCGAGCAGAAACTCAGAGCGAGAGATAACTCACACCGAAACAAGAAACACAGATTTAAATAAAGTGTGTCTAAAATAAATATCTCAGAATCATAACTCATTCATTTATAATCAGACCTGATCAGAGCTGATGTATAATAAAATGGCCTATTAAGCAAATTGAACACTTTACAGCACTGATATTTCTCATATGAAGCCCACTCACAACATTTATAGTCGAAAGGAGGACATGTATCTCAAAATCATAACTCAGTATCTCAAAATCATAACTCAGTATCTCAAAATCATAACTCAGTATCTCAAAATCATAACTCAGTATCTCAAAATCATAACTCAGTATCTCAAAATCATAACTCAGTATCTCAAAATCATAACTCAGTATCTCAAAATCATAACTCAGTATCTCAAAATCATAACTCAGTATCTCAATCATAACTCAGTATCTCAAAATCATAACTCAGTATCTCAAAATAACGATTTAGTATCTCAAAATCATAACTCAGTATCTCAAAATCATAACTCAGTATCTCAATCATAACTCAGTATCTCAATCATAGCTCAGTATCTCAAAATCATAACTCAGTATCTCAATCATAACTCAGTATCTCAAAATAATGATTTAGTATCTCAAAATCATAACTCAGTATCTCAAAATCATAACTCAGTATCTCAATCATAACTCAGTATCTCAATCATAACTCATTATCTCAAAATAACGATTTAGTATCTCAAAATCATTACTCAGAATCTCAGAATCATAACTCAGGATCTCAAATTCATAACTCAGTATCTCAAAATCATAACTCAGGATCTCAAAATCATAACTCAGTATCTCAAAATCATAACTCAGGATCTCAAAATCATGAGTATTGTAAAGGTCAGGCCAGGGTAAGCCGTGTGCAGATGAGGTTAAGGAAAAGGGTTTATTTACCAAATAAAGGCCGACGTCAAAAACCAAGGGTCAAAATACAAAGATAAAAACACACAAGGGGAAGATCCAGAATCAAAAGAGCGACCAACCAGGAGAGGTTAGAAAGGCTTGGTCTGTGCTGACGGTACAGATACAACACTTCACAAAGGACAGACCAACCACCATCTTAGACAGACCAGAACCAGGTGACACTAATCAGGAGAGGCTGATTGGTTACTGGCTGCCTTCTAGAGGTCACATGCTCACCCAGGTTGTCCTGGGAAATGGAGTCCCCAGTGGCTAGACTCAGTACTGAGCCAGAGGGATGCATGACAGGTATCTCAAAATCATAACTCAGTATCTCAAAACAAAGACTTCAAATCCCCAAATCAAAATAATAACATAGTATCTCAAAATAATAACTCAGTATCTCAAAATAATAACTTAGTATCTCAAAATCATAACTCAGTGTCCCAAAATCATAACTTAGTATCTCATAATAATGAGTTAGTATCTTAAAATCAGAATTTAGTATCTCAAGACGACTGAATTTGGAGAAGAAGTGAACAGGCTAAATGGTAAAGTCTGAAATAAACATTTTAAAGTCTGAAGAACTGAGGAACGGATTTGGCGAGAGTTTTCAAGACCATGTGATTTGTCTTTGCGCCTGTGAGATTGTGTAGTCTTCCACTTCATGACTGATTTATCGTTGCTCAAAGATTTTTACATTTTTGGAATATTGGCGCTTGACTTAGGAAGGTGGCACCCTATGACAGTGGTACGCCTGTTAAAAATAGGTGTGGCTGAAACACTTTAAATTTAAATTAAATTTAAGCTATTAGGGTGGGTGTCCACATACTTTCGGCCATGTAGTGCATGTTTCCTTCTATTGTCTGGATACTGCCAATGAATAGCTTCTAGCTGAATAGCTATTTTGACTGGAACTTAAACATATGGTGTAAATGGACGTTGTACGGGTTCCTGGTCCACAATCGGTGCTCTGTTATGAGGGAACAGGGAAATCCACTTTCAATTTCGTACTCTTATATAGTATAAGAGCTTGCAAAGGATCCTGTGCCTGGATCCAATTCCATCATTAAGTTTGCAGATGATACCATCTCAAAATCATAACTCAGTTTCTCAAAAACATAACTTAGTATTTCAAAATCATAACTCAGTATCTGAAAATAATAAATTAGTATCTCAAAATCAGGACTAAGTTTCTCACAATCATAACTCAGTATCTGAAAATAATAAATTAGTATCTCAAAATCAGGACTAAGTTTCTCACAATCATAACTCAGTATCTGAAAATAATAAATTAGTATCTCAAAATCAGGACTAAGTTTCTCACAATCATAACTCAGTATCTGAAAATAATAAATTAGTATCTCAAAATCAGGACTAAGTTTCTCAAAATCATAACTCAAGAAGGCGAAGAGCGTTTTCCCCACACCTGTCTCCTTACTGAACTCCCCTTTACCTTTCCCTTTCAACCCTCTCTCTCTCTTTCTGCTCAGAGACTGCACTACAGTTCTTCCTGTATAGCTAATCACTCCATTGTACACAGATATTGTAAATGATGGTCATAGATCGGCATCTACGTCTAGAATGTTCTGAGCTCTCAGGTCTTTAATCTGTACATATGTATATAATACACCCAGCTCTATATCATGTTTATAGTACATACAATAATACAATAACCTGGAAAACATCCTGCACGTGCTGCTTAGCACATCTGGTTCGTTGCCTTGTACTTGTACATGTGTAATGACAATGAATCTAATCTAATCTAATCTAATCTAATCTAATCAAAGTGACCAGCTAAAAAGTCATAATCCATAATTTATCAACCCTGTACTAAAACCTGTACTAACATTCCGCACATAGGCTGCTGCATCATCAGTAGTTCCGAGCACACGGCTTACTGTCAGGCGATACAAATGTTAGGTTCTGGTATGGGTCCAGCCATTACTTACTTCCCCCAGCCTGGGCCGCTATATCCATGCCTTTGGTGAAAGGGTTCTCAAGTGCTACTAAGTCATGTCCACATGACATGCCAAACTATTTGTAAAAGTGCACTGACTGAATTAATGGTTCATCGAATGTAGACTAAAGCGCTTTAAGTGCAAATAAACGTGTAAGTGCGACCCTGTGATGCCTCGCCTAGCCTGCAGCCATCTTATCCATTTCATCCCGCATGAAGGAGACAGTGCACCCGCCTTTTACATGGATGGCAATTAATCGCCTTCGAGTGATCCGGTTGCATTTCAGCACTAAGTACTTTCAGAGATGGGAAGGGATTCTGCTGGGGAGAAGTCATTAGCGGCTTCTAAGCAGCTGCGATGTATAGAATGTTAACAGATATGTAAAGCAGGCTGGGGGGTAAAATGATCACTGATGATAAGAGGAAGTAAGAACTACAGTAGGACATTCTGCTAATCGAGATCTGTGAGTACTGGAAATTAGATCTACCTGATATGACTGCTGAACTCACGTTCTTTAAGCCCAGAGGTTTGGTATGATAGGTCCTACTACACCGTCGAGGCACATTGTTATTATTCCTACTTTCGACGGCAGCAGGGCACAGCTCAAGGAAGTCGAGTTGTCATGGCATCCTCTGGGCCCACTCATCCATCTGGAGGCCACTCTCAACCGATTGAGTATGATTCCATGCTTGCAGACCATGTACACCCATACGTCCTGCCTGGGGCGGATGGGATCCTCCAGCAAGACAATGCGGCATGTCACACCGCTAGTAATGTCCGACAGTGGTTGGAAGAGCGTGACCAAGATCTCCAAGATTTACTACCCTGGTCCCCGATTCCCCAGACTTCAACCCAGCTGGGTATCTGTGGGTCCACCTCAACCACCGAGTTCCCTCTATGGATCCTTCCCCACGCATCCTCCAGCATCGCTCGTGACCAGGACCTTACTGAGTCAATCCCAGCCTGTCTAGCTGCTGTCTACACTTTGCTTAATTATACACATGATTTTGTGTGATTGTAAAACATTGTGGTGCTTATTAGAGCTGAAAAGCACACGCTAGCAAACCAGTAAGCAATTAACTCTTACTAGGGAGTTTGCTATTGCTAGGGCAGTTGGCTATTACTAGGTCAGCTAGCTAGTGCTAGGGTAGTTGGCTATTACTAGGGCAGCTAGCAATTACTAGGGCAGTTGACTATTACTAGGGCAGCTGGCCATTACTAGGGCAGTTGAATATTACTGGGGCAGCTGGCTATTACTAGGGCAGCTGGCCATTACTAGGGCAGCTGGCCATTACTAGGGCAGTTGAATATTACTAGGGCAGCTAGCAATTACTAGGGCAGCTGGCCATTACTAGGGCAGTTGAATATTACTAGGGCAGCTGGCTATTACTAGGCCAGCTAGCTAGTGCTAGGGCAGTTGGCTATTACTAGGGCAGTTGGCTATTACTAGTGCAGGTGGCTATTACTAGGGCAGCTGGCTATTGCTAGGGCAGTTGAATATTACTAGGGCAGTTGAATATTACTAGGGCAGCTGGCTATTACTAGGGCAGTTGAATATTACTAGGGCAGCTGGCAATTACTAGGGATGTTGAATATTACTAGGGCAGCTGGCTATTACTAGGGCAGTTGAATATTGCTAGGGCAGGTGGCCATTACTAGGGCAGCTAGCTAGGGCAGTTGGCCATTACTAGGGCAGGTGACTATTACTAGGGCAGGTGACTATTACTAGGGCAGTTGAATATTACTAGGGCAGCTGGCAATTACTAGGGATGTTGAATATTACTAGGGCAGCTGGCTATTACTAGGGCAGTTGAATATTGCTAGGGCAGGTGGCCATTACTAGGGCAGCTAGCTAGGGCAGTTGGCCATTACTAGGGCAGGTGACTATTACTAGGGCAGTTGAATATTACTAGGGCAGCTGGCAATTACTAGGGAAGTTGAATATTACTAGGGCAGCTGGCCATTACTAGGGCAGTTGAATATTGCTAGGGCAGCTGGCCATTACTAGGGCAGCTAGCTAGGGCAGTTGGCCATTACTAGGGCAGGTGGCTATTACTAGGGCAGTTGACTTTTACTAAGGCACCTGGCTATTGCTAGCGCAGTGCATGGTGGAGGATACACTTTTAAATTTACAGATGTCTGTCAAACGAAATCTAATGGTTTTGCTTCAATATAGCACATAGTACTCAACATTAGAAAAACACAAATGCTTGTCCCCCAACCCTCAGGCCTTTACATCACTCCAGTCATGGTGGCACATCTCCAGCTCCTGCTTATTGCCCTACTTAACTCCCACAAAGGCTGAGAAGAACAGAGAGGGCATCGGCACTCGCCTGGCCCCTGCCTAACACAGGGACGGGCAAGGTCTCCGGAGAGGCCAACCCAGAGTCGTCGTCTTTGCACGTTGTCAGGATCCGGGTCTACACACTTGCCTCTCTGACTGTACACGAACATATTTGGCCCCAGAAGTGTCTCCTTCGGCGGCAGGAGTGGTGTCGGGGGAGCAGGAGACCTGCGAAAGGCCATTACCACGACGCAGTCTGGGCCATCAGCAAGGCCGGGCCCATGAGAGGCACCCTGCACTGACACTGAAGAATAAATTGGGTGGATTCGGTGACAAAACGCCATCAGGGCGAAACTGCACACATTAGCACTTCACAGATGATGGCGCACACATGCTTGTGGCATCGGTAGAACTTAACCCCCATGGCATAGCTGGGACACACACCCACACGTACAAGAAACACAGTGATTTAGAAACGGAGATGGGTCTATGGAGCATTGCACAAGCACACTGCACATTCAGCTCTTTCCGATATTGCAGAGCATCTGGGAAGTGGAATTAATATGCCTTTGATTAGAACTAGAGCGACAGCTGGAGGCAATATAGCACAATCTGGACACTTAAAATGATTGTCTAGCTTCTACCTTTATTTCAGTGACCAAGAGTCACTAACAGTACAAACAATAGGCAGGTAGGTTTAATCGTTCAGGCCTAGTTAAGGACACTGACTAGTGTTGGGATAAAGGACAAGTGGTGGACTACAGTGTCTACCATGCAAATATATTAGATCTCTATAAGGGTCTGAATTTGTGGTCTGAACCCAAATAACTACATCCCTGAACTACACTCATCATCAAAAGAACAGCTGCACCCAGCTGAGGGAGGTGTGGGGTTGCGGATCAATAACTGGTGATAAGTTTAGACTGATATGATCAATATTTATTGAGCTACACATACAGAAGTCTGTCTCTCAGTATGGCGTTGGGCCGCCGTGTTTGCTAACCCAACACGCCAGACGTCTCGGTATGGAGCTGTAGAGGTTCCTGATGGTGTCCTGTGATAATCCATCCCATGCAGCTTGAACATCCTCACACAGTTCCTGCAGATGGTGCGGTAGGGGTGGAGGTGGAGGGACACCAGGCCTTCTGGACGTGTGACAACAAACCGTTCATCTTGGTGCTGACCACGGTGCCTCCACACACGGATTCGTTGGGCGTCTCCACCAAGACTAAAGCGGGACTCGTCACTGAAGATGACCCGCTGCCATTCTGAGTCACTCCATGACAGTCTGGTACGACACCACTGCAGTCTTTGGTGACGGTGACGTGGTGTTAAGGACAGTCATTGTCTCATGGAGACTATCACTGCTCGCTCAACCTTGCTTACGTCACAAGTGTGGCCATTGGCATGTCTCACAATGTCAAACCTACCCACCAAGTTTCATTCCTGTCGGTTGAGTCCTTCCTGAGTTTCTTTTAGGGATGAGACCATTCAAAGCTGTGGACATTGGTTCCTACAAGCCCTGTTTATCTAGAACCAAGCATTTCACAGCCAACCACTCTGAACGACTTTGTGTAGATCTTACTCTGACAGTCCCCTTTAAGCAGAGATGCAGACTGAATCCCAGCCCATCTACTTAGCTCCTCTGAAATCGTTCTCGGGGAAAAGCCTCCATCAATGGAAGTGCAGTTCTCTCGCAAGCCGTGTAATGCATACGAGAGGGGAAAGAGTTAAAAGAGCCATTAGGAATGCCATGGAGCACTTTGGGCGTCTCGCAAGGTTAATGAGAACAGTCTTCAGCAGCTGAAATGCTCAAGTAGCTTTTATTGTATCATAATAATGAATCAATGGTATGAAGATAAAATAAAATAAATGAACTCCGAAGCCATGAGTAAAACGTATGTGCCGCAGCACCACTCATAAAACAGAGGTTAAAAAAAAAAAGAAGGAGGAAAAGGAAACGCGGCCACCCGTTTTGGAGGTGACGTCATTTTCTTGAAAAATATTTGCCTGCAGGTCACTGCTCCCTCTGTTCAAAGCCCTAAACGCTTTTGCTACAGAACATTAAATGTCTTCCAACGTTACAGGCTATGATACGTGTTAGAAGGCAGATGATTTTTATAGGGCATGCAGTCTTTAGCATTTCTCTCTTCTCTTCACCCACTGAGCTGCGAAACCTCTGATGTACCCTAGAGAAAGAAGCCTCGTCGCCAACGTGGCGGCCGTCGTCGCTCATTCTGAGCTTCGCCTGTCAAAATCACGCAGTGTTTCACTAGATTCGCCATTAGATCCGTGAATCTCGCCGGTGGCTCCTGTTGTTGTCTCCTGCCTCCTCTCTTCCTGCGGAATATGACTGAAGAGGGCTGAATCTCCAGCGGCTCCCTGCTCCCTTTGTAGTGCGCATAGCTAGGGCACTGTAGGTCCCGGAATAATAGCTCCTCCACCCAAACAGTGCACCATGTGTGGAAACCCCATTTGGGATTCGGCCTAAGTAGTGGGCCTGAGTGGATGTGAGCGAGTCGAGCCGGGCCATGTCGTTCTGCGTAGAGTGTTGTCTTACATCAATGTGTCTACTCGGCAGCCCGAGGGCTTAGCGGCTGATTACTTTCTGAGTGGACATGCCTCAAACGCTGCATCAAGTTGTCAGGAACTCTCTTCGCATCCGCCATTTCTCTTCCCTCTTTTTCCGAGGCAATAATATTTGTAGCCATGGCAGAATGAAGTGTGGCTGTTCGAGGCAGGCCGCCAACGGAGCGCAAGAAGAGCAAAAAATGTTGAGGTGGCCCTTTTCTACCCAACGAGAGGGAAAACGAAGACCGGGGCAGCAGGTATCTGTGATCGAGTGATAAGCTAGCTAACGTTAGTCATGCTCTACACCTGAGCACAGCTCCGAATGGTTTCCCACTTCAAAGCCTTGGCAGTCTATGTAGGGAATAGGCCAACAAAGGAAGGTGATGATATTGAACACCATGAGGAGCTCTGAAGTTTGGCATGTCCAGATTAGGAATTCTAGGCCTTAGAATTTTTTATCTACGGGAGAATAAACAGTGTTTCCATAGAATTCCATTCTGAGGAAGAAAAAACCTGTTTCGTTTTGTTCTACGTCATTCCTTTCCCCAAATATCGCTGCATGGTTACAAGCGTTTCGGTCAGGCTAGAATAATGCTGGATACATGCTAAAAGCTAGCTAACACCCCTAAAACATGGCTTGCATGACCTGAAATTTTTTACCATTGACGGAAATGGGATGAAAGCCAAGTCGACTGATGACGTCACAATTATAACTACCAGAGACGGGAATGCTTCACAGCAGGCGACTTAAATATCCGACTTTCCAAATCCGTGACAAAGCCGAACTTCACAGGTCAGTACACGTGGCGTGCTCTCTCCAATGAGATAGCATGGCTAGCCGTCATGGAAACCAGAAATATGGACACCGGAATCTTGCTAATTTGTGTCCGTATTAAGGGCAACCTAGACGGGCTTGCTGAGATGCTCTCCCTATTGGCTGACCCACTAGTACACGTGTATCTGACACAGCAGACACGGCGTCCACTCACTGTCCACTCTATTAGACACTCCTACCTTGCTGGTCCACCTTGTAGATGGACAGTCAGAGACGATAGCTCATCTGCTGCTGCACAGTGCAATGTTGGTCATCCTCTAGTCCTTCATCAGTGGACACAGGACGCTGCCCCGCAGGACGCTGCCCCACAGGACGCTGCCCACAGGACGCTGCCCACAGGACACTGCCCACAGGACACTGCCCACAGGACACTGCCCACAGGACGCTGCCCCGCAGGACGCTGCCCACAGGACACTGCCCACAGGACGCTGCCCACAGGACACTGCCCACAGGACCCTGTTGGCTGGATAGTTTTAATTGGTGGACGATTCTCAGTCCTGCAGTGACACTGAGGGGTTTGAAAACTCCAGCAGCACTGCTGTGTCTGATCCACTCACACCCTAACAAAACCTAAGTAATACCTGCTCTGTGGTGGTCTTGTGGGGGTCCCGACTGTTGAAAAACAGGGCAAAACAGACGGACTACAGTCCATAATTGTACACCTACACTCATCATCAAAAGAACAGCTGCACAAGTAGTTGCACCCAAAAGGACTCTGCAGTGCATGTGACATAACAAGGACGGGTCTCATCTCTGTATCTCTGTTAGTGCCAGCACCATTGTCAGACGGCTGCACCACGCAGGACTACATGTACACAGACCGTTACCACGACAATGACCACGACAATGACTGTCCTTAACACCACGTCACCGTCACCAAAGACTGCAGTGGTGTCGTATCAGACTGTCATGGAGTGACTCAGAATGGCAGCGGGTCATCTTCAGTGACGAGTCCCACTTTAGTCTAGACGACCAACGAATCCGTGTGTGGAGGCACCGTGGTCACGCATCCAGATGGCTACAGCTCCATACCGAGACGTCTGGCGTGTTGGGTTAGCAAACACGGCGGCCCGACGCCATACTGAGAGACAGACTTCTGTATGTGTAGCTCAATAAATATTGATCATATCAGTCCCCCACTTCCTTCTGGGTCCAGCTGTTCATTTAATGATGAGTGTATACGCTGAGTGTAGCTGATAACATGGACAGTGAGAGCAGATAGAAGGAAAGGCTCGGTGAGTTTACTCAGCTCATTCAGTCAACCCAAGTTTAACTCCGCCCATTCACAACGAAGTTATAAGTACAGTACAGTCATGAATTGTCCTGCAAGCACATGAGCAAACAAGGTGAAAAGGGGTCAGTGGTGATTCCAGGTTTGTTCACAAACCCCAGTGTTAGTTTTCACAAACTACTTTAAGGAGATCCCAAACTAAGTCTAACATGCTGGCCCCAATGACCCAACACTAACGTATCCAATCCAGCTAGGGACGGGGCGGGGGGCGTGGTCACATGTGAGTGACATGTCTTTGAAATCGTGTCCAGTGTTCAATCTGCTTCCTGGGGAGGTTCTTGTTTGGGGGAGAGTCTGATCAACCATGTGTGACACGTTTGTTGGTCATTTACGGTAATACAGAAAAGAGAGCATCCCGTTTTTGAGCTGAGTCTGGAGGGGGGTGTTGGTGGGACGGGGGGGTGCTACATTGTGATCATTCATGTTTGTGTGTGACAGACGTGTATATCAGACATTTACGGAAATACCGAACAAATCACGTCCGTATTGGTTTAATATGGAACACAACATTGACTTGCCAAATAACGGACGATTCCGTATTTTACAGGACGGGTGGCAACCCTAAATCCAGCTGATCTAGGGCTTGTGAAGATGTGTTTGTGGGGGCTAGGGCCACTGGGGGACCACTGTCTCAGAAAAGCCAGACTGAAAAGGGGAGAGTACGGAAGAACAGGGCTGATCGACAAAGAAAGCGCAAGCCACAAAAGACGAAACAGGCCAAAGTCAAAACTGGAAGCATGTTTTAATATTGCTCTACCATTATCCTGAAAGGCATAATTGGAGTTACACATCTGAACTGATCGTAGTTACAGAATCATAGGTCTCTCTTTTTGCATTGAACAATATATACAATGTAAAATAAATACATTTACACAAATGGACAGAATCGTTGGAGCACACTGTATGATACACATCACAAAAATATACAGTTAATTGTTTTACTGATGTGGAGCACATCTAGAACTACAGACATGGTTCTCACTACAGGCTGTTTCAGCAACTCCTGGACTGAAATTTATATCGTTATCTTATTGATCTTATACGTTTTTTTTTCTCTCTTTTTTCTTAATATATGCTTTTTTTTTTTCCCCTCAAGCTCTTCCGTTCCATCAGTGTTTTCTACACGTTGCACCTGCCGCGAAACCCCTCGACGCGTTTGGCAGACACCGACACAAGAATAAATATAACCAACGCCCGTAATGTCATATATAATAAAAAATAGCAGTTGTTTGTACATCTTCATATTATTATTATTATTATTGTTCCTAATATTCCTTAGATTGCAAAATAGTCCAATAAATACAGCATTTTGATCTAATTCAATCACAAAGTGCGACGCCTGGTTGCCGCACGGTCATATTGCTTTAAATAAGAAAATATGCTGGAAAAAAGTCGGTATGGCTAAATTACATCTCTGCGCTCACAGGGCTCGAGTAGCACGGCAAAAGACACAGAGCAAAAGCCTTCTCGGGATGATACAAGCTGCTTGTGGAGCGTACCGTCTGAGACGATGGGCACTAAAGATTCACAAAACGCTCTGAAAGTATATCCAGTGTTTCAACGCACCTCCTCGAGGTCGAATGGAGATCAGGGGTTATGCGCCAGACTCCTCCGAGCAAGGGCGCTGAACCAGGATCAGTGTCTAACTGATATTACTACACACAGAGCTGATCCTAGGTCAGCGCGCTCAGTGCCTACGGGCCCAGGACTGCTTGCTGTAACATCTGTGTGACATCACTAAACGGAAAGTGGTTAAAAAGCCCGGCTCGAAACCCGCCGCTGACGTTACAGGTCACTTCCTAGGTTCCGTCCGCTTAGTGTTCAGTACCGTTCCATGGTAGACAACGTAACAGACAACAGGAAAAGAAGAAAAACAATAAACGGCAAAAAGAAACAGCACCTTTCCGCCACGAGCTGCGCTGTGTACAAACATGAAAGTGCCAACGTCCATATCGACAGCAAGAACCCTCCTGTTTTTGACCGTCTGATGAGTTGCCATGAATAATGTTTCGAGTTACATTACACTAACCTCTCCAAAGCACAATCTAATTATAGTTCTGTATAGCTAATGATAGATATTACACGGTATTTATAGAACAAGACAGAAGGGAGGAAAATAAACCGTCATCAAAACCCCCTTATCCCTGTTTCATTGGCAAACAAAAAAAAGAAAATTCTATTCTTTTATTTTTCTTCGTTTTTATTCAGCACACAAAGTTAAAGCGATAGTTCTGGAAACTGATCCTACACCAAAACATAAAAATGTCGTTTTTTCTTTTTCTTTTTTTTTCCCTTTGCAGCCTCAAAAGAGTAAAGATAATATTACAACAGAGTCGTTCAGCATGGAAGGCCTTATGTACAGCATCTCGTTAAAAAACAGTAAACAAAAACAAACAAACAAACCAACCCAAAAGAGGGACAAACGAAATGAATCCACTACTGTTCTGAGATACTCAAAAGCGTATTATTCGTGTTAACCTAAGATATACAGTGTTACTCTACAGGCAAGTAGTTAGACAACGTGATCCCTTTTTAATATATGTTGCTCCTTCCTTTAAATAACTGTTAATCACTTATACGCCAGTATAGATTACATGGATTGCGGATTTGTTGATCTAGCGGTAACTAGAAAGTCTTTTTTTTTCAGCAAGTTATTTGAGAACCCATCGTACTTGTCTCCTGAGGATTTGTACATCCAGTAGTGTCTCTATTATCTACCCTGTCTCTAAAAAAAGGGAAATAAACAAAAAAAAAAAACAGCACAAAAACTGGAACCACCACGAGAAGTACACAACGACATCATCGCATGGAACGATGTAGGGGAAAGGTGGGGGGGAGGGGGGAAACGTATGATTCAGGAAAAAGCACAGCAGACATGAAACACCAAGCTGAACTACATTTTTAATTTTTTTTTTCCATTTTGTTCCAATAAAATGTCTTAGGTTAGTTTTATAATCTGCTCATTTACAATTTACAATGTTTACGAATATTCAGAAAATACCCCGTACTAATACTGAATACTGACACGTCTCGGATGAGTGCTGCGGATAGCTTGCTTAGCTACTTACCTAGCCTCTCTGCTAAAGAAACGCCTCGTTTCCATGGTTACATCATGACGTCGGCGCCTGACGTTAAAAAAAAAGCAGGGCCGGCGTGAAACTAGAGCTACGACGTTTAGCGGCGATCGATGTCTTGCCTAAGTGCTAGTTTGCTTCACGAAGTTCATTGGATATGAAACAATGTCAATAAAAGCAAAGAGACTGGGGTTCATATAAATGCATATATCAGTCCAGTTCAACGTTTATGGTCCTTCTTGCCATCATTTCTGTCAACTACCGTCATATCGAGCGCAGAAACGAAAGCTAAAGCTGCGGGAAATTCCGTTTCCCAAAGAAGACGGGCACCAACAGAAATCGCGTTTACATTTACACACCTCCGCTTATTAATAAAACGTCTATTGCTTGGAGAAGATGGCGAGGATTTATCTGTAGGACTCGGCGGCGGCCCGAGCTGGTAGAAAAGCAATCGCAAATTTCAGCAACATTTATGAACAGAACTCGTGTATGATGACCATACCACGTAGCCTATTTACACCCTTCGCTGCAGTAAAAACACACTGGAATAAACACAGTAACACAAGATCAATAAATTAATTCGTCTAATTCCTTGTCCACCGCAGTACCTCTTTGTTTCATATTGCATGAGAGACTAAAGCTCAGGCTATTCCCTGAAAAGAGACAGATAAAATCATTAAAAGTGGCTAGAAGTGTTTGGAAGACTTGAAAGAAACAAGAAGCGAGTCGCACTCCGGTGACTGCTAGTGGTGAAATGAACGAGAGGAGCAGCTTCATCGATTATGCAAATTAAAGCCGAAAACAGGACAAAATCAAATAAATCAAATAAACAAACGAAAGAAAAAACAAAATTCCTCAAAAAATCAAATCTCTGTTTGGCTGACTGCTCCGGTGAGGTCTGGTGGTAATACTACTGCACTGCTGTCGTCTCGCTGTGGCCGTCTGATAAAGAGGGGTTCCTCCCCGATTCCTCCAATAGGATGATAGCTGGACATGGGTTTAGGACAGTACAGTTTGCTGGCTTCCAACTCAGTGGAACTCCTTCCTTTGGCAGGGCTGATCTTTCTCGGCTCCAGGTTTTGTGAAAATCAACAAAATGTTTTTTTTTTTTTCGATAGCTCTAGAAACTGCATCAGATTTCGGAGAAAAACAAGTCAAAAGCTGGTTCAAAGTCCCACTGCTAAATAGTGACAGCAGTCTTTCCCCCCTCGATCCGACATTCCCCCCAGTAACGACACTTTAATCATTCTTTAATGTATGCATCATTGTCAATAGTTACGAGTACCGCAAACGGTTATAAGGTTCTTGTCATTATTTGATACTGTTTATAGACAAAAGGTTCACCCACAGTAGCGGAGAATCAGTCAGTGCCTGCCCGGTGAAACGGGTGGGGTCGTCAGTAGGACCCTCCCGCTTTCCAAACGAGGGGTAGGGCCTAAGTAGGTGGCCGAGCTAGACCTTGGCCTCTAGCAGCTCCAGGAAGAGTTTGTGCATGGGCACCTTGCCGTCCTGTTTGATACTGTAGAAGTGCTGCACCGCCTTGGTAGAGGTCTGCCGGAGCAGGGGCAGGGTCATGAGCAGCTTCCCGGCCCTGCGTGGGTCTTCCGCGTGCTGGCTGCTTTCGTAGTCCTGCAGGGCCTCGTGCAGAACATCCTGGAGCTTCTGCACTGCGTCCACATCCTCTATGTGCATGGAGTCTGCCAAAGAAAACCAGGTCTGTTAGATCAGCTCTTCAGCCACAGGTGTATATGGTAGGTGATGGAGGAACCATGGCGGGAAAATCAGATAATAGAGGTGATAGCCTCAAACGCCTTACATGAAATTTACAAATTTACTGTTTCTAAAAAACCTGGAGGAAAACGCGCTGCGGAACCGGGAAAAAGGAAGCGACTCATCCTTTCTGCCGAGGCGGAGCTCGTTCTCCGGTGATTAACCGCACGCTTGAGTGTTAAACACTGAAATTGTCTGGCGTGTGTGTTTACACGGCTCTCCGTGGGCCTGATGAATGGGCCGCACGACGGGAACAACGTTTGGAGGCGAGCTGATACGGGCCTCGCGCCTAAGCAAGAGGACACGACGAGCCCGCTTTTCAGGCGTCAATCCCTCCGCTTGACTGGCATTGTCTGGGAGAAATGTCAAACAGGGTCCATTTGCATATTTGCTCGTTAGCACGGCACGCACGCATGCTGGAGCCCGGCGTGACACTTCGAATGCAATTAGTCTCAGACAACTAAAGCCCTTCACCAAAAGTGCTCCTTGGGTTTTCATTCTCCGCTGAAAAGTCTCACTGAGCGTCCTGCCAAAAAGTGATCCCAAAGTGGCACGACGTCTCAGGAAGTCCGGGGCAAAAAAAGACCGAGCTAATTAACGCTCACACGGTCGACCCGGATGAAATAACACGCTGGTAAAAGCGTCTCCCATATAGACCCACCCAGCCCCTCGTCCCACCCCCGCCCCGAGCCCCATGGCTTATTTCTGTGCTCTGCCGTGTCTGACCTAGCCCATTCTCTAGGGGCCACATGTCAGAACACACACAAGGCTTTGGCCAAGTGATTACAATCCATGCCTCGGATAGAATCAATACATACATGTTAAATAATAACTGTAGGGTCAAGTATTGATAAGACCGAGATCATGTGTGGGTGTCCCTTTGCGCTTCCGCCGTTAGCAGAGAGCTCATTCCCTCCATACGGCCTGTCTGCTTCAGCTAATAGCTCGATATTCCAAGCGCTCAGTGTCTCCGAGCCCATCTAGAATTCAGACAGGAAGGTCTCGTCCATCAGTCACATGGGCTTTGGCCATCTGAAAAGTGACCCACAACGCCACCAAAATCCCTGCCAGGAAAGTGCTTAACTGCGCCCTTCCACGAAGCCAGCCTGCCACGCCAGCAGCACCATCAATCTGAGCATCAGCAGCGGTGGCGGCGGCGCCGGCAGACAACTCGCACAGTTCTGGGAAACACATATATCATTGTCTGAGCCGGAGAAGTGAGGTGTTCCCACTTTACAACACGGCACTTGCTGTCCATATGTCTTACTAAAGAAACTGGGGGCTAATGTTGGAGGACAAACCTCCGGGGGACTTCCGTTGTGGCGTTGCGAGGAGCTATTATGGAAAACCCACATAGTCCACTTAGCATGATCTGGTCCGGGCATAATCCCTCCGTGAGTAACTGATTACCCATCGAGAAGGTTTGCTGCTGGAGCAATGCAGGACAGGAGGACGAGGGTGAACTATTCCTTCTGTCTGAAACTCTCTCTCTCTTTCTCTGTGCCCTCTCTCGTTCTCCTGACAAAAAAGGAATGTGACAAAATGGCACACCTTTGAGCCTCTGGCATGATGCATCCCTCTCCTGGGAGAGGAGCTTCGAGAGGCGCTACAGGAGCAAAGCCTCGAGTGTGACACGACAAGAGAGTGAGAGAAAGACATAACGGGGGTGGAGCAAAAAAAATCCAAAGTATCCAAAACCGCTACTGGGTCTTGGTTTAAAACTGCCTCATCACTGCCTCATTAGAGGCTCTGTGTAGAGCCGCTGCTACACATTCATGTAGCCACCAGGCAATAACGCATGGCTGGGCAACATGTCCACCCTCATATGCACAGAGAGGGAGGAGCAGAACGACGGCGGTCTCTCTGAATAAGTCTGTACATCGCTCCGGCCGCTTCCGCCTGCTCCCAACAATCCCCATCCCATCAGTCTCTGGGCGCGTGGCCATCGACAAGAGAGATGAACTGTTAATTACAAAATCAATTAAAAAAGAATTTCTCAAGAGCTGCGCGCCCTCTCTCGCGCTCACTCCGGGGCAGGAGAGGCCCTGAGCGTCCGGCGAGCCGGGCCCACATCCGCGAGCAGGCAAGAGCAATCTGCTTTTTCATTTTTCAGCATGGCCAGGCCCAGCCGGAGATTGATCGTCACATATGGCCTCAGAAAACAAACTGTCAATACCTTGAGCGCTGGAGAATTTGAACAAATAGCTGCCCTCCCATTCAAGCCGCTCACTGCGTCCCATTTAACAGATTTTATTGACAGTTTCCTTCTTGTAATTAAAGGGGTGTCGGGGGGGGGGGAGGCTCGCCGGTCAGCGACCAAGATAAAGTTCAAAGATGGGGTCAAAAGAAAGGGAGCCCTCCCGGCGCCCACATCAGTGGGCGTTATTGACGTGCACGTGAATAGTGATGGGATGCTTGGTTAAGAGGTACCTGAAGACGGACCTATGGTAATGCTGCCAGCATGCCTTTGGAGGAGTCCGGGGGGGAAAGGGGAAGCGGTGCGTTTGTGCGTTTGTGTGAAGGTGGAGAAAGCGAGCGAGGGGGAGGGGTCTGCGAGATTGTTTGAACCAAATTATGGGAGAGATTAACTCCTCGCCAGGAGCTGACCCACTTTGTATTGACTGAGCTCGAGACAGAGGTTCTATAGCAGGACCATCTCAGGTACTATTTTTATTTTTCCTCCTGGATCTGAACTTAGAAATGAAACAGAACACAAACTCCGTATGCGTATATAATATAGTCACCTGAATTCGCCAGGGCTATGGCTTTAAGAGTGACGAACTCTTCCTTCTCCAGCTTCATGCTCTTGTACTTCTTCACCAGTTGTAAGATGGCGTTGTTCAGGTCCAGCAGGCCGGCCAGCTTGGACTGGTCCTCGTCCATGATGTAGTCCTCGGCGTAGACTAACTTGTCCTCGAACGACAGCGACCGGTAGACCACGCGTAGGATCAAGATCTCCATCCAGGCGCTTTGTAGGAGACTCATCTGGTCGGCCAGTGACAGCGTCGAGAAGCCTGCGGGAAACACAACAGAGGCCTTGAACACGGGGCCTACCTCTGATCTGCCTTTCACAGGCCTTTGTGCAAGGGGACAACAGGTCGGCTCGATCCGCGCATGGCAAGGCGTTCGGGAGGCTTGGCGGCGGACTGTTGAGAGTGGTGGTGAGGAGCATTGACATTCTGAAGCTGTGATGGGGAGGAGAAGTGCAGAGGGAGGGGAGAGGAGGGGATGCGCCTAGCACGGGGCTCGGCTCTCATCTCCTGCCGTGCGGCAGGCCAGGGGGCATCCTGCGGGAGGGAACTCCTTATCTCCCCAAACATGCAGCATGGATCAATTCTTCCCATCACACCAGCTGAAAGACTAATTGCTTGCCTCAAACTCCCTTCTCCTTCCTCCTGCCTCCTCCTCCGTATCTCTCCCTCTTTTCCTCTCTATTTTCTGCCTCGCCTTTCCCCCCTTTCTTTTAGTTTCCCCTTTTCAGCTGTGCTAAAAAACCACGAGAGCACTTGACGAGGTACGTGCGCTCATCCTCTGAAAGAGAACTTCAGTCTTCCTGATGCCCCAAACAAACGTCTCCTCTGACAGCAGGAAGCCGACTCGGAGCGTCATCACCCTCCAGTGTCCACATGGATGGCAGACGACAGAGAGCGAGAGCCCCAGCGTGACAGACTGGACAGCAGCGCGCCAGTTCTCTGCTCATGCCCGGGCCAGGCGATGAACTGACAACACAATAGTGGTTGGCAACTGAGGCCCATCTGACGACTCTCTCTCTCTCTCTCTCTCTCTCTCTCTCTCTCTCTCCCTACTTCTTGCTCGCTCTCTCTCCTGCTCTATAGCCCAGCACAGAGCAGATGAGGCGTCACTGCTAACAACAGCAAGCTCCCTAATCCAAGCAGTTAGGGGAAGGTACGGAGAGAGATTCTTCACAACATCTGTTGAGCAGCGTCGACCTCGGCCGCGAAAGGCGGCTCGTACCCACTCCCGTTTCCCTGCTCCCTGATCCTGAGCTGATCCTGAACGGCAAGAAGCTCATTATGTTCAGGTTTAAGGCTATTGTTTATAACAACCGCTAATTTATTATCCAAAACTGTTAACATCTCTGATCTCATTAGGAGCGGGCTGAGCAGTTGGTGCACTTCCTGGCCTGCTGGTGGGCGCGCACCCAGTGCCAGTTGGCAGGGCTGTCCTCCACTACTTAATAAAATCATCAAAAGGGATTAGCGGAGAATTTCTTAAGGGGGTCTTTAATGTCAGACCCTGCTGCATTCTTGCAAAGAAGTTTAAGCTCCAGTGAGACTCGGCGTGGGCCAAAAACACGGCTCCACGTCTTATCTGATGAAATCTTCGCATCATAGACCTGCCATTAAAATCGAACAATCAGTAAACACGCCAAAGACGAGTTCAGCTAGCTGATCCGAGTTTAGATGCCAATCACAAGACTAAAATCTGAATATTCAGCTGACCGAGACTGTGCTGGAGGGTGGCGGTGGTGCCGGTAATGGTGGTGTTGGTTTGGGACACAAAGCCAAAGAGGCAGGCAGTGAGGGGGGCGGAGGGGGGGTTGCGGAGAGGACAGCAGTGGCAGATGGACAGAGCCCATAGCCTGGAGCTCCCCGTGTGCCATCCCCCTAGCCCTCCCTCCCAGTCACTGCTGTTAGTAAATAATTAGATTTACACATTCCCCAATCTCCAACACATCTCCCCACAGAATAATTAAAAGCCGGATGATTAGTTTATTGAGTGGAAGGGGTAACTCCCCCCCACCCCCACGCACTCCCTCCTCCCCCGACCCCACCTTTATTGAGGTCCATCAATGATTTTATCGGGGGGCCGGCCCCCGCTTTTACGGTTGTCATGCCAGCGCGGGCATCCAATTTTTCTTATCTCCCTGATTAATACAAATGCAGTTTCGGGACGCATTAATTAACAGATACAAATCTGCGTTCTCATGGCCGGATCGATAGAGCGAAGAAAAGAGGCATCAGTGTGAATTTACTGCCCATGATGGAAGAGGTTTCTCTATTGACATTTACGTCGGCCTCAAACTTTTAAGTTGCGTCCGGGGCCCCTTTATTTTCCTCCTTTCTGTCTGTCTTTTTTCATCTCTTCTTTCGTTTCACAAAAGAGCCGTGCGCTAACAGCGATTGCGCCTCACCTTTGGAGGCTTGGGCTGTGCGGGGAAAGATCACAAGGAGCTGAATTAAATACGCCACCGTCGTCTCCACAGCGGTAAACGCGTGCCGCCGTTTCCTCAAAGGACGGTTTCATGCGACTGTATTCGTTAATTTTACACTTATTGGTAAATCCTGGTATTAATTCAGACGCCAGGTTGCTTTTAACCTGGAATTAATAATAATAATAATAAATAAATAATAATAATTAGATATTGTATTAGGAAGTATCAAATGATATGAATAATATAATAATAAATAATATTTAATAAGCCCAAATACAGCAGCTCACCTGCCATTCTGAATCTTGGCTGATTCCGATCATGCATCCCTGGTAACAATACACCAAGTAATTCAACTTTACGTTACTATTTATTTATTATTGTTTACATTTAACCTATTTTTATTTGTATAGTTTAATTTTAAATGCTTAAAAGTGTGAAAATCCACCTTCTCCTTTTGAACTTCACCTGAGGTTGCTATTTATTTGCCAGCCACAAAGCAGACGGCCTCATCCAGTTGACACGAGGAGTATTATCTGATCTGGAGCACTATCTCCTGTAGCCTCCCCTTGATTTAACTCTCTCAGCCCACACCCCCCTCACACACAACCACACACACACTGCAAATAAGAGACTATCGCCACTGGCATTGTGCCCCCCTGTTCATCCACAGATGCACTCTGCGGCAGAGGAGGGAGAAAAGGCTAAGCACTCGGAATATGCTAGGAAGTATCTGATGGCTGAGCTCTTGTGAAATCGCTGGTGACTCTTCAGAAGGAATAAGCATCGGAGCTGTGTGAGGTGTGGTGTGTTGCGGGCTGACAGAAAGAGGCTGCGGTGCAGCCAAGCGAAGTTAACCCCTACCGGGCAGGAGCACTCGGCACCAGGCCTCACAGCGCCTGCCGCCCACACGTCTGCCAAATCTCTTCTGACTGCACGTTCACACTGCTGAGAAGGCCTACCGGTGCGCTCGTGCACACACATGCACTCCTCTTCTTCCTCGGGGCAGCCTTCACCTCAGTCGCGCCGCCCATCCCTATACAAACGCGGAGCACCTTGGCTGTCTCGCTCCCTGCCTGCTCTCTCCTGCTTAGCGGATGAATGAGCATGCACCGATAGGCTCCATCATACGGGCCGTGCCGCCTGTTTATTTGACGTTCCCTGCTCTCGTCCGCTGCTTGAGAAGCTTGCTTGCTTTCACACGTTGTCAGAACGACGGCACCGTGACTAATTCACTTGCACAAAATACTGCCCATGTGATACAGTAATACTGCTGGGCCAACCTGCCAGAGCGGGTTAGCAGCAGAGCCTCTGAGAAGCCACGGGATGTTGGAGAACAATTCAAAATACCCCAAATGATACGAGCGCTGGGTGATACCGATTCGACCGAAGATCAGAGGCTTGTCTGAATGTTACAGCATCATCCAATCAGACGGTATTTAGGCTTGCTATAGTACAGTGAGTGTATGAACCCATGCTAACTGAGTAGCGCTGCTCACGGGGAGCTGAGTGAATTTATTACTAACGTCGCTTTTTGAGCTGGTTTGGATCTGCTTTCTTCCCTTAGCATTCGTCACACGGGGGAGATTTTACATGACACTAACAAGACACCAGCCAGATTTCCAGCAAAGTACCCAAATCCAGTCTAATACCAGGAATAATAATTAAAAAATTAATTTTATTTTGGCACTAGCTTCATCTACATGCTGCCTATTGTCACCTTCCTTGACTACAAACACTCAGGTGATGAAGAACAGAGCGTTTCTGTCTGCAACAGCCCTCCCCGCTTGCTTTGAAGTGAGAAGTAACATAATAAAAATAAT
>JAMWET010003028.1:92500-95000 GCA_024036415.1 Prochilodus magdalenae
ATGGAGCGTTAGCGTGAACAGCGCCTGTAAATGCAGATATAGGAAACTGGGCATGCCGGAGTCCCCTCAGCATCTCTCGACCGCCTGCCTTTCCTGGACTCCTTCCTGTTTTTGACGATAGCTAACACCCTGAGACAGTGGAGTCTGTTTCTACGGTCACACATGGCTGGTTAAAGCTGAACAACTCTAAGCATCAAGGTCAAAGGTGACACCGCACCATGCCGTTCCCTCACAAACACCAAGACGAAGAAGCGAAACAATCCAGAAGCAATTTTGTTCAGACTGCTGTGTCTTCGTAAATTTGGCTGAAGTGTTGGATTTATTGTTGGATATCTTGTTGCCGATACATTTTCTCACTCCCTTGCAGGATTTGGCCCTGCCCTGGGGAAGGGAGGGGGGCGATGCAGCCTCGTCGGCTAATCACAAAGTGTACGAGGGGCCGCTTGATTCTAATGCACCTAATTAGCAATCGGCAGCCTCTTAATTGCATACATTAGGGCCGATTGGTGGTGGAGATTAATTCTAAATATACCCAGGCAGCTGGTTAAGATGCCACGGATTACTGTACGAACTGTACTTTTCCACTTAATTAGATATGAAAACGAAGCTGCCACGAGTCGGTGCTACGCCGAGGCAGGGCGGTGAGAGGCGAGGCTCCCCGGACTATAATAAAGTGACCGCATGAGAGACACTCTCACAGATGGAGTGACATTAACAACTGGGCCGGGAAGCCATTTCAAACAATGAAATATCAATATTTACATTTTAATTACCCTGCTCTCTCCATCTCGCTCACTCGCTCTCTTTCGCTCTCTCGAGTGGCTTCTGAGGCTGCGGCTACTTGGTAAGAGGGCTTGGAGGAAATAGTCTGGGACAGGAAGTAGGAGCTAACCTGTGGTTCTGCAGTCACAGGACGTTTCTTTTTGTGGAATTAAAATCACTAGCACTTATAAACGCTAATTATGAAATAACGCTACTGAGAGCATTAACAGACAGGCACAGGCGTGTATGGCTGCCACTGTAACCTGGATCTTTGGTATGACTGCTGATGGACGTGGAATTCTGAGCTATACATATAGGAGTTATACTTTCTGCTCAGATTCAATCAAATGCTACCAAAGTGAGAGGGCAGTGCTTCACAGCACAGATGGATAATGACCCTAAACATGCTGCAAAAACATCAACCCAGTCAAGCGAGCGCCACACTTCCTAAAGACAAATCTGAGGACAGAAAGATCCACTAACCGAAGCAAAGCATCTTGAGGGTGTGCGATGGATCCTTGTGTTTATATGTATGCTGGTTTGTCCAATTTGACCCTTTGAAAATGGAGGGACTGTTGGGGAAATGGCTGTAATCCCTAAAAGCTTAATGTCCCCGCCTTGAATTGAAGCTGAAAGTCACTTCAGTCACACGTCACCTGCTTCCTTTTTAACCCGCTGTGGTGGTGAACAGAGGCAGCCCCCGTCCAAATACAAGGACCTGCCTGTAAAACCTCATATAGTCGCTGTCTAAAGAAAAACATGTATCTCCAAAATGGCAACTTTATAGGAGAGCCCAAAAACCTCATTCATTTTAAATGTAAGTCAATAGAACCAGACGTCTTTCCAAGCACTTCTGGGCCATTTCTGTTAGTCCATTTATCATGCAAATCTCACAAAGTGTAAATGGCAGCTGCTGTTTTCAAATGATGCATAAAAGTCAAAATGGATAAAAATGGAGATACATGTTTTTCATTGGACAGCGACGATATATTCCACATCATCAGATACGAAACCGAAGATACAGGATCGATTCATCACTGCGCATCCCAGCACAACCAGCAACACTGTTTACACTGTTACTGTCACACCTCCTGGATCTCCCTCTGCTCCTGCTGTACCTCCAAACTACACCTACAAGGTGTCACTGGTATGTGACATCACTGCCACATCCACCAATCAGGACTCAGTCTACAGATCTCTCCCCCCTGAGCACTAATGACTCTCACCTGTCGTCAGTTTGCTTGGTGCATATACCTGTTTGTTGCAGACGGTCGTTTTCCAGGTTTTGCCGACTTCCTGTTTGTGTTTTCTCGTTTGCCGTGTTTGACCTGATCTGTTTTAAACCCCGTCTGTGGATTGTTCATTTTTGTACTAAGTCTGTTCGTCCTGTTAGCTCTGCTGGTCTTAACCCCAGCCTGTCGTCTCACTTTGACCCTCCCCATGGATCTGGTATTGGTGCTCATGGTTTTGATTTGGCCTGGTTTATTGACTGCTCCTCTGGATTCTGGATTAAAACCCCGAACCCTTTTAGGTATCTGCAAGTGTCCTGTGTGTTTGTCCAACATTACAGTTACATATATCTGGACTTATGATGATATAAAATCAGACAATATAAAACAATAAGGCCTTCAGTTCACGTGTTCGTTGAAGTCCCTTTATGGAGAAGCAGATACCATGTCTGTGTTGTTACAGGTGGCTTTTTGTAAAGCACGGTTTCAGTTTACGAGTAAGTTCTAGT
>JAMWET010003028.1:100000-106205 GCA_024036415.1 Prochilodus magdalenae
GACCATCAATATAGTCCGGATCCACCTCAACAAATCACTGGCATGCACGTATGCAGAAACGTATCGCTTTTTCAGCGAGAATAAACAAGAAACTTGTGGAGTGTGAGTGTGTGAGTGAGTGTGGTGTGTTGTGTTCAGTGTGGCTGCGATTGTTGAAGTGTGTGGAAAAAGTGTGTGTGTGTGTGTGTGTGTGTGTGTGCTGTAGACCATGTGTGGGGTAGTGTGTGTGTGTGTGTGTGGATGTGTAGGTGTGTGTGTGGGTTGTGTGTGTGTGTGTGTTGGTAGTGCAGTGTGTCGCAGGTGTCGTAAATCAGGTGTGTCACGTTGAATAAACGTGTATGTGTGTGTGTGTGTGTTGGCGTAGACCAAAATGAAAACTGTGTGTGAGGATTAAACTGTATCAGACATTTAATAATATTTAATGAATTTAATTAAAATATTAAAAAAATGGAAGTAACCAACACGTTACCATTCGCTTGTGCACATTGGCATGCACTTCCCAATTCTGCTCAACAGATTTTTGGTGTTGCAGTGTGAGGTGACTAGTTTTTAACTCCAGTCTGCGGTCAGAATCATTCCCTTACTTCTCCAGCCTCAGCTAAACACACACTGCACCGTTCTCCTTTCAGGTTAGTGAATATTCATGATGGACCGACCAATAGAATCGCTCCAAACCTGCTTAGTAATAAACCTTGTTCTATCAGCTCCACTGCAGGGTAAGGAAGCTGCTCCATCCTCCTGTGCAGCTCCACTCTGGAGGGTTTTAAGGTGGACTGGGTAATTCCATGAGCTCTATTTTATAGTTGGTGTCTTCACTAAAGATAAACAGAAGGGTAACCTGCTAGGAGGAGCCCTGTCTAAACTTTTGACTGGTAGTGTATATAGAATATTTTTAATACTGTGTGTGTACATGTGTACTTCACACATCCACACATTCCATCTCCAGCTCATTAATCTCCTCTTATCATGTGTGTTAAGCAGCTGAGAGAGAGAGATGTGTTAAGTAAACGCTAAACAAGTCAAATGAATTGATTAGCTCGTTTAACTCTCAAGCTACTTTGTCGTCAAAAGTGTTTCAGAGCATACTCCATTAACAAAACAGTCAGCAGCCGTGGATGCAGCTGCCCAATTAAAACCCTGAGAACAGAAACAATGCTTACAGAAACTTTAGTGACTATCCAGACCCGCGTGGCAGAGCCGAGAGACAGACAGAATCGCGCTGAACGAGGCAAAGCTCCTAATTCCCACTAATGATTTTACTGTCTGACTCCAGGACTGATATGGTAAACGACCAATCTGGAGATTGATGACATCATCTGACAATGATGATGAACAACACACGGTTAAAAAGAAGTTACATCAGCACCACCTTTAGGCGCTTGCCGCACGCAGCGCGCACACTGGGCCGTATTTGTTTGGTTTCTCTGGCCGTTTCCTCCGAGTGTCAGGCTTAATTTAGTGCGTCTCACTTTACCGAAGGCATGGGGAGCAGAACCGCGGCTAAAAGTGAAAATTTGATTTGCTAAAAGGAGCTTAGGGCGTCTATTAATCAATATTTGCAGAGAGAGTGTCAGGCTGCGGGGGGCGGTGACAGACAAGCCCTCATTTGGAGATTGGGTTGGAGTTGGGGGGTTGGGGCGGGAGTACAGGGGTTAATGCTTCTCACATGGGGGAGGTTAGGTTTAAAGGGGGGCTGAGTGGTCCTCCTGAAAAAAAGTGGATCACTGGTTGAGTACAGTAGCTGGTCCGGTTTCCGTCCTTGGTTAGCGCATGCATTTTTCACGAGCTCTTCTTCAACCAAGTCTCTTGCTGACCACTGATCTAATATGGACAGCTAACGTATCTGGAGCGGGCCTGAGGCTAACGGAATGCTTTGCCAAGGAAGTCAATACGGCCATGTAGCCATGCTGGGTGCCAGTGTTTTAAATACCCACATCATCACTGTTCGCGTCGCGTATGTACATCCAGGACCACGTTTATGAGGCCCTAAACAGGTCAACTTTGAGCTATGTGGCTCATGTGATATTTACATTTTATTTTTTTATGAGCAAATAATGCACAGCGCCAAACTGAAGGAATGCATAAGTGCATTTAATTTAATTGAATTTTAATTAATCTTTTTTTTTTATGATTACATCGATAATCCCCCTTCTTTCCCTGAAAAGCCAGAATGTTAGCACTTTCTGCGTTTGCCCTCACCACAACTGTGTTTGTGAAGAACTCGCAGCAGCGTGGAGCCCGGACGGACGGGGACGGATGCATTCCGCCCCCTATGCATCTTGGTAGAAGATTGACAGGGGGGCAGGGATGAGGACTACTTACAGCTAAAGCTAACCTGAGCTTCTACAAAATCCCGCCTGCATCATCCTCTCTCCCTGCCTGATTAAGACATCCTTCGCAGGCCTCCCGATGCCTGAGAGCGTGGCGAGGAATGAATAAATAAATGAAGCACATAACAAAATGAAAAAACACGGGCCGGCGCCGAGATCGCTCTAGCCTTGGGGCAGGAGACCGGGGCCTCTGTCTGCCGGTTCGCCTTTAATTCCTTTCGTATGTACCGAGGCTCAGGGCTCTAAGCCTGTATCAACAGGTCAGCCAATAAAAGTGACTGAACCTCAATCAAGGGCCGAGACGGTGCGGTTGAGTGCCCAAGCACACCTCCCTCCCCTCCTCTGACCCGAGCAGACCCACCCCTTCCGCCCCCCACCCACCTGCAACACAATTGCCCCCGGCTGTAAACGAGGTTTCACCTGTGAATATTCTAATCACGACAACGCGACACAACAAAACGCGGCTGACCAGTGAGCACCGTACAATCGTCTTTATTACAGCCCTGTGAAAGCTAGCTGCAATATTAATTGACTTGGAGAGCTCTCCTGGCTTCTGGACCAAGCCTTACGTCTCAAAACTCTCTCCTCTCTCTCATCTCTCATGTGAAAGCCATTACAAATGCAGTGGTCCTCAACAAATAGGGGGAGAGAAAGAGAGAGTAGTTGGCACAAGGAGGAGATGGAGAGCGAGAAAGAAAGAAAGAGAGAGAAGAGGAGGAGGAATGAAGTGGAGTGTGGCAGTACCCCTCAGTATCTACATATAAAGAGATTAGAGACGACAGGCTTCCATTTTTACAGCCAAAAAGTTTTTTTCCAAAAAAAAAATCATATTGTCGTTAGCACGCGCTTATGATCCGCGTGCCGGCGAAAATTGAAAGGGAAATTAAAGGAAGAGAGAGAGTTCCCGAGATAGGGCCAAGAATGGGAGAAGCCTGAGCAACATTTCAGCCGCCATAAAGGCGCTCTAATAGCGGGCGCCTTCGCCCCGTCATGCAAAAAAAGGCGCCTGCTAGTCACCGCGCGCGCTGGTCCAGTCTTGTAAACCTCGCACGTCAAGTTCAAGTGCGACATGGCCTGCCATTTGTGCGCCCCTCGGCTCCGATAAGGCAACATGTCAACAATTGCATGACAGCACGTTTTCATTTATTTTTTATTCCGGTCCCCTGCGAGAGGCGTTGTGGGCGGGGAACGGCTATAATTCTATTTACAGATAAAAAAGGGCGTTTCAATGGGTCCCTTCCAGCCCACACGACCGCACACAAACGGCCCACCCTCCCGGGCGGCACGCCACATGCAACTTAACATGCCTCCAATGAAATGAGCCGGCGGATTGTTTCTTCTGGCAAATGAGATGCCTACATCTTGTGTGGAGTCCTCCACCATATATCCGCTCAACATCATATTCCTGAGTACGGAAGAATGGGCTCTTCCCGGGTCTCCATGTCCGCCCAGGACTAGGGAGAAACCTGGCAGGTTTTTCTAGTTACAGTTGTCCGAATGTGTTTGTGTGTTCGGGATGCATGTAGGACGATAAGAGGACGGAGAAGAGAGGGAAGCTCGTGTAGCGTGTGCCAAAGAGCTTGAGCCCGTGGCCTCTAAAACACAGACTGCTTCATTATCCAGCGAACTGCCGCCACGGCTAGCCCCCCCTGAGGTATAATTTTAATGCTGAGTGATACTGAGTGATGTTTAAATTTAGTTTACAATTTTTGCCATGCTCCTAGCCTGGGACAGATTCTTAAGCGGAAGTCGCTCAGAAAAATGGTCATAGCCGTGCTCATAACCGCCGTAACAACAATCGTTGCCCAAGCACGTAGCTGCACACTAACGCTAATGACTTTCAAATTAGCTCCCCGCCGAGGGCCTGACCCTGACAGTTTGTTACGACGGTTAGCAACGACAGGCCGACTGCATCATGAGCACGATAAATTGGTTCGGGGCTCTCTCGGGGAAGAATGTGGAGACCTTCATCAATTTGATTAAAAAAAGTAAAAAAAAAATAAAAAATCAATACACATATCGTACCATAGAAATACATGACAACCATCAGGGAGAGGACAGTTTGGGGCTTGACGGAAACACGATAGGCAGCGCATGTGGAGACAAAGGGGGACTGGGATAGTAGAGGTTAAGAGTTATTCACTGAGCTTGTGTCACTTCAGAGAGACACAGGCAGGTGGCGGTGGAGGAGGCATGACATATACGCTGGAGAGAGAAACTTCTACAGAGGGTCACTGAGCCTTTCCGCCTACTAGGTCTGGATGTAAGATCACTTTCCTTTGGCAGGCAGGTTCTATCAGGGCGCAGGGCCAAGTGTGAGTACAGGGCCACTACACACACAGAGGTGGTAAGCACAGACCATAGGACAAATTGTCGGCCCAACACAGCTCTAATCCATAACATATCTATATTCACTACAGTGTTCTGGCACAGGGACATTACACCTGGCCAAAAAGCGCACACACACACACACACACACACACACACACACACTACACCCTGCCTCCTCTGTTTACATTCGGAATAGATGGGTGTATGAAACAGACAAACACACACAGAGATCAGACATCAAAAACCCCAAACATTAACATACATATATATTCATACAGTGTTCGGCACAGGACATTACACCTGGCCAAAAACTCAAACGTAAAACAGTCAAGAGAAATAACTATATTTTGGAAAAAGATGGAGCGAGAGACAGAGCGAGAGAGAAATGAATGGAGCCAAAAAAAAGAAAAGAGACACAGAAGATGAGTGCTTTAAAAAAAGTATTGGAAAGCATTATAAAGAGAAGAAGGAAGAAGAGAGAGAGAGACAGAGAGAGAGAGAGAGAGAGAGAGAGAGAGAGAGAGAGAGAGAGACACAGAGAGAGAGAGAGAGAGAGAGAGAGAGAGAGTGAGAGAGAGAGAGAGAGACAGAGAGAGACAGAGAGAGAGAGAGAGAGAGAGAGAGAGAGAGAGAGAGAGAGAGAGAGAGAGAGACACAGAGAGACACAGAGAGACACAGAGAGAGAGAGAGAGAGAGAGAGAAAGAGACAGTGAGACAGAGAGAGAGACAGAGAGAGAGACAGAGAGAGAGAGAGAGAGAGAGAGAGAGAGAGAGAGAGAGAGAGAGAGAGCGACCCGAGGAGAGTAGAGAGAGAGAGGAGAGAGAGAGATGGGAAAGAAGGTGAGACAGAGACAGAGGAAAAGAGGAGAGAGAGAATGACTGTGATGGACAGAACAAAGCTAGAAAGAGGTACAAGAAAGAAGAAGCGAAGTGGGCAAAGAAAGCAAAAAAAGAGAAAGCTGAGATAGAATGTTAGAGAGAAACAAGAGAAAGAGACAAAAAAGGAGAAAAACACAACCAGATGATGGAGGAGAGAGAAAGAGGAGAGATTCAAGATATAGCTAAAGAAAGAGAGACAGAAGAACGACCAAAGGAAGGGGAAAAAGAGAGAACAAGAGGGATGAGAGAGAGGGGTACGATATAGATCCGGAATGACCCTACGAGAACAAGAAACGACCGGGAGAGAGGAGAGAGGAGAGAGAGAGAGAGAGAGGGACGAAGAGAGCGAGGAGATGAGAGAGAGAGGAGAGAGAGGCTTACTCATCCTCCTGGTATTAAGCTCTGGCCCTGTGTCTTTTTTTGCTTATGGGGAAAATCGCCCGCCGGTCCTCAGGGGCCAGCCTGGAGCAATTTTGGCCCTGAGAAGGCAGACATTACCAAACCCCCCAGTCCTGACTTCTCTGTGCCCGAGACGGGGCCTTTACGTCCATTATTATATTCATTCGATTCGCACTCGCCCTGCTGCGGCCAAATTTGTGTGCTTGCCCGGGTGCCAGCTCTACCAGCATGAACACCACACAGGATAACCAGAATAGGGAGCAGGC
>JAMWET010003029.1:0-30000 GCA_024036415.1 Prochilodus magdalenae
CACCATTCAGAAGTCTAGAATGTTTTTCTAACTACTGTTTTCCTCACTGCCCTCCATTTTTTTTAATTTACGCCAGGGCACTACCGGCTTGGAAATCCGAGTTTAGGATTGTTTTCCACAGCATCCCTCCTCAATGTCTTCTCTGCTGGATGAGGGTTATAATTTGGAATGGACATTCTGAAACAGATGAAGCTCTTCCTCACTCCATCACAGGACTCGTCTCTCCCACGGTGGTTTAAAAAAACAGTATGAGAAGCTGCTCACGGCACATTCAGGTTAATAACTGGTGTGCCCGGAAGGTGAACCACTCACGTCCTGCATAATTATACACAATGGGAGGCTCTGACGACTGTTAGCTTAGTTGTGTAAAATCCAGGGTGCGACCGCCGTTTTGTGCCTTGCAGGTGGAGCCTGATCTGTTAGGAATTGGTACATCTTGCGGGTTATTAAGTATTATGCATGTCATTAGAACTGATTAAGAGACTCTTAACGAGATTATGTACTGTACAGTGTTAAATATGCTTTATAATGACTTATAGTCAGGTCATCTCAGGATACAACAGGGAACACCCTTCTCACGACACTTCTCTCTTGCTTGGCCAAAAAACCCCAAGGTCCAGGACTGAGGCTCCTGTCTGTCCTCACTGTGGAAGCTTTGGCCTGCGTATTCTGTGCTTGACTCCAACCCGATGATACCCAGCTACTGAACTAACGGACTAACCACACACTTACTCCTGCGGACCCTCTACAAACCAATGAAAACGCTCCTATTCCTGTCTGTGTCGTTGTATCCGTGTTGTGACCTCCCGAGGAGGACGGGTTCACCGTCTGAGGCTTGGTTCCTCTCGAGGTTTCTTCCTTCTGAACCGAGGGGCTTTCTCTTTGCCTCTGTGGCCCTCGGCTTGCTCACTGGGGGCTCGGGCGCCAGATCCTTCGTAAAGCTGCTTTGGGACAACATCCATCCCCCCTTTTTGGTAGAAGGGGCTGCATATAAATTAAACGTTTGTCAAAACCCAACGTACCTGTTATCTTTTCCTTCGACTGTTGTGCTGTGTCTTTAAGCTCCCTCGTCGTCAGATTCCTGTCAGGTCTTCGTGGCAATCCTTTAGTCAAAAAGTCCCCTCATGGGTTTTTCGCGAAATTTTCTTTTTGGCCTTTGATAACAATTCAATGATTCTTGTTCTGTGTCTCATTGATTTGTGGGACCCCCTCATCTCTATCTGTGTCTGAGCTCGCCGGCTCTGTATCACCTGCCCCAAGGCATTTGGGGTGCATTATGAATACAGGACCCCTAGAAAGTGTTCCCACTTTTCTTTCTGATGCTCCTCCCCTAACTTTTAAACGGTTTTCAGGCAGACTACAGGCAGACGTTACTAGAATCACAGATTTTTGGAAGTTCAACTTTCTGGTGAATTTTAATTTCATTATTTAAGTAAGCCATTTGCAGCTTACTATGTCCTGCAGTCTATGTGCGGCTGGTCGAGTCCTGATTTGGCAGGACGTGGCTAAGCCACAGTGAAAAGCAGTGGGCCCGACGATGCCGCACGCCGTTTGGAGGACTGCGTTGACCTCTGTGCGAGCTTTGCTGCTGTAGGTGGTGGATAACAGTGCGGTGGGTTAACCAGGCTGAACAAAGGATCTGGATTATTACAGCTGAGATACAGAGTCTTAGAGAAGCTGGGGGGAAAATCAAGAGAGAGAGAGAGAAAAGGAGGATGGAATGGACAAAGAAATCTGGCCACTGGCATCGCGCACTGCTTTAGGGCACTGCTTTGTTAACGGCATCAGTGTTAATATAAACACATACACAGACACAGGAGAAAAACAACTTCACATGATCCGGCATGTTCCTCTGAAGCGGCACAATGAAAACATTAGACTGGGATAAATAACAGCAACTGCATTTACAATGATGGAAATATTTATAATCCATCTCCCAGCTCTCCATATCGTATCATCACTGCCAGAACAAAGCCTGGGTTTCTGAACTGGTGACTTTATAGAACTAGCACACGTTTAATCTGACCTGACGTCACACGGCGTAAAGGGACAGCTGGTAAGTCCGAATGGACGAGGCTCTGATTTGACAGGGACCGCATGTTCATGCATGACTGTAATTCATTTAGTCAAAAACAATATGGCACATATTTTAACATTTTAAATTCCAATGACTTTTGTAGCAGTGAAAGTGCAGGTTCATTTTTATTTTAATAAATAATTAAATTAATAATAATTTAATTCAAAAAATCATTTTAGAAGTGCTATTATTAACACCACGGCTGCTTTTTAGATTTTAGAATTCTGGACTGTTATAGCCAACGCCCTGCTAAAGACCAGGTCCAAGGACCGAGGACCAGGCTCGAGACCAAGGATTAGGGACAAGGGCCAAGGACCAGGCTCGAGACCAAGGACCAGGCCCAAGAACCAGGCCCGAGACCAAGGACCAAGGACCAGGGCCAAGGACCAGGCTCGAGACCAAGGACCAGGCCCAAGAACCAGGCCCGAGACCAAGGACCAAGGACCAGGGCCAAGGACCAGGCTCGAGACCAAGGACCAAGAACCAGGCCCGAGACCAAGGACCAAGGACCAGGGCCAAGGACCAGGCTCGAGACCAAGGACCAAGAACCAGGCCCGAGACCAAGGACCAAGGACCAGGGCCAAGGACCAGGCTTGAGACCAAGTACCAGACACCAGACCAAGGACCAGGGCCAATGTGGTAGGCTTTAGTTATCCCGCACCACTCAACGTATTTCTTAACATAAGGTGCACCACCAACACCATTCCACCGTCCCCAATCCACTGTCTCCACTTATTACCTTCATGTGCTGATGTTAAGGTATTACAGTGATGGTGGAGAAGAAGGAGGAGACGAAGCTGAACATGCAGCTGTTCATTAGGAGAGATAGCGTTAGCATGCTTGGCTAAACCCACTTACTTAACGCACTTAGAGCCAGTGAGTAAGTTCTAATAGATGTACAGACTGAGATGCTTTGCTGTGGCCCTGAGCTTAACCTTTCTTCTACCTAGGTATGAGCGCCGGCTTGGGTTTGCCAGGTAGAGCTCCCTTATTCAGGCAGCTGAGCTTGTGTTCTAGACTCTAACCTTCCTGTACTAGCTAGGAAACATTCTGACTGAACACTAAGCACGGTTGTACGTCGCTCTGGATAAGAGAACGTCTGCTGAACGCCATGGATGTAAATGTAAATGTAAACGTTAACACTTTGGGAAATAGAGACTGAAACTGGGGAGCGGCGATACTTTCACCGTGTTACATCGTCTAACTTCTAGTTTATCACATTTAGTTTATCTTTTTTAAAATTAATAACAGTAAATATAACATTATTTATTCAAAGCTTCTTGAATTTTCTCTTTCATGAACCACTTTCAGTGACCGCAGTGTACGGAATGCACATATGGTCGATTGCTGGAGATCAGATTAACAGCTGATTGTCATCCTCGATTGAGAAGTTTAGGATTGGCTAATAGATAAAATTGAACAATATAAACATTGTTTATTTATTATTCAGCTATTTAGTCTATTTAATTAAGGTAGGAGGTTTCTGTAGCATGGGCCCAGGTCTTCTTCCGCAGTGTGGACCACCGCTGTGTGCTGCAGAACTCAGTTTGCGTGCAGAGGAAGAGTGGAGGCAGGATTTAGCAGAGAGTATGAGAAAGGAGCAAGGCAAACACTGGCACAGCTTAACAGAAGAAACAGGTCACGGGTTTTAGTGCAACATCAAACTACATCGATATTATCGGCATTGTCTCGTCTTATATAAGGGGCAGGTACCGCTAGGTGGACGTCGCGGCACCCCTGGTGGCTACTTAAGGGTGCTACCCCAAATGGTTGCTAGGAAATATGCTAATTTGTATGTATGGCATCTTTCCTGGCACCTTTCTTTGAAAGATCAGTTTACAAAGCACTAGCGCGCTAATCAGGACACACAGATACGCCCCATTACGCTCTGCGTCCGTTCTCAGGTGCGGGGTTAGGAGTGTAAGCATGCGTAGGCAGCAGTTCTGCTCTGGAAGTGACTGACAGTGCAGCGGTGGGCGAGAGGAGGATGCGGGCGACAGGGAGGAGAGAGAGAAGAAGTGTGTTGGCACTAAAAGCACTCTGAGCAGGAAGCACCCAATCTACCGACGCACACATAAACCTCTGCACTTCCTAGGCAGTGGAAGAGGGAGACACACAGGCGCGGCAGAAACAGAGAGAGGAACGATCGGAGAGGGAAGGGAGCAGTTTTCTTTGGGGGATGAGGGTGGAAGAGGCTGATAGTGTTGGGGTAGCCAAAGCCCCCATGTGAAGAATGAACTCACCTGAAGATTTATTCCTCATGAGACGAACTTCTCGTGGCTGGACTCCCTGCTGCTGCAGCTGGGCCCGGATCTGCGGACACGGAAAACACGGGGAATTTTTACAGGGAATAACATTTTAACACGAAGTACACAAACCCTGGACCTGAGTTAAAGTAGAGATACCCCAGGTACAATCCTCCTCCAGTGTCAGTTCCTCTCCTTACACCTCCACTGGAGTAACAGTACTAAAGTATGTACCTTCAGATGTACGTAAGTATGGAGAGTACACACACAGCATACACACACACACAGCATACACACACACACACACACACACACACCATACACACACACAGCATACACACCCAACAGACACACCCACAGGACCCACAGGACCCACAGCACCCACAGGACCCACAGGACCCACAGGACCCACAGGACCCACACTCCCCACACCCGGTGGTTGACGACACTTGGGTGGACCACTACAGGTAGTAAGATCTTGGCTTAATCCATGTCTGGGAAAGTCACATTCGAACTCCATCCAAACATCTTAAAACCAGGCTTCCTAAAACCAGGCTTCTTCAAACCAGGCTTCTTCAAACCAGGCTTCTTCAAACCAGGCTTCTTACAAACCAGGCTTCTTACAAACCAGGCTTCATAAAACCAGGCTTCATAAAACCAGGCTTCTTACAAACCAGGCTTCTTACAAACCAGGCTTCTTACAAACCAGGCTTCTTACAAACCAGGCTTCTTAAAACCAGGCTTCTTAAAACCAGGCTTCTTAAAACCAGGCTTCATAAAACCAGGCTTCATAAAACCAGGCTTCATAAAACCAGGCTTCATAAAACCAGGCTTCATAAAACCAGGCTTCTTAAAACCAGGCTTCTTAAAACCAGGCTTCTTAAAACCAGGCTTCTTACAACCAGGCTTCTTACAACCAAGCTTTTTAAAACCAGGCTTCTTAAAACCAAGCTTTTTAAAACCAGGCTTCTTAAAACCAGGCTTCTTAAAACCAGGCTTCTTAAAACCAGGCTTCATAAAACCAGGCTTCATAAAACCAGGCTTCTTAAAACCAGGCTTCATAAAACCAGGCTTCTTAAAACCAGGCTTCTTAAAACCAGGCTTCATAAAACCAGGCTTCATAAAACCAGGCTTCTTAAAACCAAGCTTCATAAAACCAGGCTTCATAAAACCAAGCTTCATAAAACCAGGCTTCATAAAACCAGGCTTCTTAAAACCAGGCTTCTTAAAACCAGGCTTCCTAAAACCAGGCTTCCTAAAACCAGGCTTCCTAAAACCAGGCTTCCTAAAACCAGGCTTCTTCAAACCAGGCTTCATAAAACCAGGCTTCTTACAAACCAGGCTTCTTACAAACCAGGCTTCTTAAAACCAAGCTTCATAAAACCAGGCTTCTTACAACCAGGCTTCTTAAAACCAGGCTTCTTACAAACCAGGCTTCTTACAAACCAGGCTTCTTACAAACCAGGCTTCTTACAAACCAGGCTTCATAAAACCAGGCTTCTTAAAACCAGGCTTCTTAAAACCAGGCTTCATAAAACCAGGCTTCATAAAACCAGGCTTCTTAAAACCAGGCTTCTTAAAACCAGGCTTCTTAAAACCAGGCTTCTTAAAACCAGGCTTCTTAAAACCAGGCTTCTTAAAACCAGGCTTCTTACAACCAAGCTTTTTAAAACCAGGCTTCTTAAAACCAAGCTTTTTAAAACCAGGCTTCTTAAAACCAGGCTTCTTAAAACCAGGCTTCATAAAACCAGGCTTCATAAAACCAGGCTTCATAAAACCAGGCTTCATAAAACCAGGCTTCTTAAAACCAGGCTTCATAAAACCAGGCTTCTTAAAACCAGGCTTCATAAAACCAGGCTTCATAAAACCAGGCTTCTTAAAACCAGGCTTCTTAAAACCAGGCTTCCTAAAACCAGGCTTCCTAAAACCAGGCTTCCTAAAACCAGGCTTCCTAAAACCAGGCTTCTTCAAACCAGGCTTCATAAAACCAGGCTTCTTAAAACCAAGCTTCATAAAACCAGGCTTCATAAAACCAAGCTTCATAAAACCAGGCTTCATAAAACCAGGCTTCTTAAAACCAGGCTTCTTAAAACCAGGCTTCCTAAAACCAGGCTTCCTAAAACCAGGCTTCCTAAAACCAGGCTTCCTAAAACCAGGCTTCTTCAAACCAGGCTTCATAAAACCAGGCTTCTTACAAACCAGGCTTCTTAAAACCAGGCTTCTTAAAACCAGGCTTCTTACAACCAGGCTTCTTACAACCAGGCTTCTTACAACCAGGCTTCTTACAACCAGGCTTCTTACAACCAGGCTTCCTAAAACCAGGCTTCCTAAAACCAGGCTTCCTAAAACCAGGCTTCCTAAAACCAGGCTTCATAAAACCAGGCTTCATAAAACCAGGCTTCATAAAACCAGGGTTCTTAAAACCAGGCTTTAAAAGTAGCGACTTCACGTGAAGGCTTTTCGTTGGGCTGTACCTCGTTGACGGTGGCATTCGGAGGCAGCATCCTGAGCATGATGATGTTGCTGGGTCTCTGGCCCTGCTCTCCCTCCGCTCTGTAGTCCTGATCTCGAAGCTCCGCCTCCTCTGGTCCAGACTCCGCCTCCACTGGGTACACATCTCCAGCTTCATCTCTGCCTCCTCCTGACTGCTGCTGGCCGCAGAAACCCTGGAGCAAAAGCGGGACACTTGTTAAATATGGTGCTGTCAGTCCGGTCAGGTGGTCCAAACGCAATGTAGAAGTACTCAGAAGTGCTGGCCGGATCCAAAATGAGCCTTAAAGACATATTTGGTGTCTCAAGTTTGCTGGTGTAGTCTCACCACTGGTGCTACGAGGGGACCGTAGCTATCAATCTAGCATTAGCATAGGCTCAAACCATGTGGAGGGGTTCAGGTTCAGTAGAGCCCGTCTTCAAACCTTGACTATACTGAACCGAGTGTTCAAGCAGCCGAAGGTTGGCAGCCACAGGAGGGAGTGAGCATGTCGGCGATTATGCAAATAGGAGGGAAGCAATGCAGCCATGACCAATAGAAATTGAATTTCTAAATTATATAACCTTGTGTTCTCTTTAACCCTCACTCCTGTTACTGTTACTAAGCAACAGTGGGAGCGGGAATTGCCGTTCCCTTTGAGGATGACGATTGGGACAAGTTCATTCGCCACGGCCAACCCGCTAAGCCTAACCCAGATCTCGACTTTCTCTGTGATAGATGTCGCCAAGCCCCTGCCACTTATCCTTGTAGGTGGCACTGGAGCCAATCCCAGCGCTCCATGGGCAGATGGCAGGAAAGACCCTGGACTGGCCAACAGTCCATCCATACACAGCCGCACCTACAGGGGGAGCAATTTAGTATGTCCAATCAGTCTGACTGCATGTCTGAGGGAGGAAGCCGGAGCACCCGGAGGACATGGGCATGGGGAGACGATGGAGACAGGCACAGGACGCCCCAGCCGGGGATGAAACCCAGGGCTGTGAGGGGATGGTGCTACCCACTGCACCACCGTGCCGCCCTCATATCTGTCCACCGGTCAGTGAACAGCAGACTCTCTCGCAGTCCTCTTTCCGTGTGTGTCTCCATCTTCTCCCAGCAGGCTTTGTTAAGCACTACCTCACTATACCGCACGCATGCCGTCATGTGCCAGCGCTGTGACTTCCTGTCTGGGGCTTAGCGCCAGCTTTTGTTTTCTGGCAGTGACTGAGCTCTAGAGACGTCTGGACCGGTGCTCTCACCCGTCTTGGACCTCTGGAGTACTTTCCGTCGTCTGCTCTCCGTTCCACGCCGTATTCGTCTTGAGGGGACACGCCCGGTCCCCCCGTCCTCCCCCACTCCTCTTTAATATCTGACTGATGTTGAATGTGCTTATCCGTCTGACTCGGCCGGAAAGGCTGATAGTCCCGTCTCTGCACCTCGTGTTCAGCCTCGAAGTGATAATCTCCCTCCTCCTCCTCCTCCTCCTCCTCCTCCTGCTGCTGCTGCTGCTGGAACTGCGGGTGCATCCGCTGAGAATTGCACGGAAAGTCTTTTCCTCTGCGGCTGCCATCGCCTCCACGCATCCCCCTCTGTCTGAACCCCACCCGGTTCTCTGGAAAGTGACCGGCTGTGAAATCTCGCACCCCTCCCACACAGTCTTCTTGCCCGTGCTGCCGGTCATCGCTCAGGCCGTTGTCTTGTCCGAAGCCTCCTTCCTTCCTGTCTTGCCTGTAGCCGCGGTAGTCCATGTCTCTGTAATCGTGATCTTCTGTGTCTTTGCCGTAGCGACCCATTCGGTCTCCGCGGCCCCCCCTAACAAACAGCAGCAGAGGAAGACGAGGTCAAAGGTGAGAGAACCGAACGTACCTCCAGAGGTCTTTAGTGTTTCACTACCCAACTAAAACTGCAGATCAATAAACCGTGTGTTCCACAGATTACCGTTACAACCGACACGTCAACTGGATCCTAATGTACAATATTATTACTATTATTATAACTATTATTATTACTATTACTATTATTATTACTACTACTCTTAATATTAATATTAGTAGTATTATTACCATCATTATTATTACTATTATTACTACCATTATTTAAAATAATAATGATGATCAATAATAATAATGATAATAATAATAATAATAATAAAAATACAATTAACCCTCTAATTATTTGTATTATTACTATTACTGTTTCTATCATTATTATTATTATTATTATTATTATTATTATTATTATTATTATTATATCTGCTTTTCGGCTTGAGTGGATATCCTGGGGGCTAATGATATATTTTGGATACATTTAATAAAATGATCTCAAATACATCAATTTAGACATGAACTCATAAATATAAAAATACAATAAATAACTACATTTCAAATATAATTTTTATATTTTATATACAAATATTTGTTTATTCTAAAAGACAAATAAATATAAATCCTACTTTTTCAACTAAAAGTTTACTCTCATATAACTTACACTCAAGTTTCACAGTAAAAGTTAAATTACTATGAATAATAATAATAATAATAATAATAATTGTGTAGACTTTATTTATTTGAATTAGACAAACACAACACACAAATAATCAGCAGGACAATAAATAATTAAATAGTAAAATAAAAAAATAATACAGCTAATAATAAATTGAATAAAAGAATAAATTAATTTAAATAAATAAATGTTTAGAAATAAATAAATCCTACAGGAATCTACTTCTTTGATTAAACCTTTACTGTCATATGAGTTTCACAGTTACACCATAATTTATTGTAGTGTATGAATAATTAATCTTGTGTTGGTGGAGGAACATGTTCTAAACTCTCCAACAGCATTCCAGAGAAAATCAGAAAAGGCAAATTCGATACGGGTTTGGTTTTTAAAATATACATATTCAGAATTATTATAGTACTGTGTGTGATTGGATGTAACTGAGGAGCGAATTGATGTTAGCAGGAAAATGAAAATTCAGTGCCTGAAGGTTTAACACACGCTCTTATTTGTTGGATGTTATTTTTTTACTGTGTGATTTGGGGTGGCTGGGCGAAGGCTCCCGGGGAGACAGGTGCAACAGGTGGTTGGCTACTTCGACCTCTGTAGAGAAACCCACGCCGGAGACAGCCACTGAGGTGAACTGGGGACCATTTATTGGGGAGCACCCAGACCTCATTCATCACGATCCGGGAAAGCAGCAGTGTGGCAGAACATACAACCTGGAGCAGCCATCCTGCGTCCATGTTTCTTCTCTCTCTCGCTCGCTGTGTATTGCGACTGTGCTTAATGCAGGCACTTAGGTGACCTGGGTGTAGTTTTATCTTCAGTGTTTTAATGCCTTTAAACCGGTTTGGCTGTGGACTTATTATTCATTAACTCTGCCTCCGTGTTTGATGTTCCTGCTTCATTTATTTGCCCCTCTTCTCTGTGTAAAGCATTCTGGGCTGAATTACTATTATTACTAATATCACAAATATCACTCAGATTATTAACATAATAATAAACCTAAAATGATTATATCACATTATTAATAGGAATCAACACCAATAGTGATAAATCATAATAATAATAATAATAATTATTATTATTATTATTATTATTATTATGATGATGATGATGATTGAACAGTCTGGATGTTCTTACCTCCTCTCATAATCCATGTTCAGAAACTGCTCCGGGCAACGCCCCCTTCTCAGTCCGCCTACAACAACACGACACCAGACCGAACCCTCTCTTAATAAGTCGTTCGGGTTGTACATTTATGAACAATGAAACCCGGACCCGCAGAAAAACACTTCCAGTAATGTTCATCACAGGATCTGCACAAGCTCTTACTCGAACTCTCCGTTCCACCTTAAATACCGCAGCAGCTCCATTCAGCCGCCTGCAGCGTTCTGCCTGTTCTGTGCAGCAGCCTGAATGAAAACTCCTGCGCCATTTAAGGTGGAACGGAAAGTTCGAACTTCTAACGGAGAAACGTTTTACACATTTAAACCAACTAAGCAGCTAATAACATTAATCTAAACATAACAGAATACAACCCGAGTTCCTTAAAACAAGAAATCCGGACTTTATTCAGTAGAAAATCTTGTTAAATTAGCCAGCTGTTAGCATGCTAAATGTAGTTAGCTAGCTAGCATATAACTAACCACGTTCGTTTATATAGCGGTGACTTCTGTAAAATTCGGAGTTTTTTGTATCTACTGAGTGACTATTATTGATAATTAAAATGTGGTATGTGCCGCGTCTGTACAGTAAGCTAAGCCAGCTATGCTAGCTCTTCTTCTTCGCTTGCTAATGCTGCTAAGCTACGCTAGCTCCGTTAGCTTTGCTGGCTAAATAAGGGCAGCTAAGACGTCCAGCAGGGCAAAAATGGCGCTAACCGCAATTTTCTACGTGTAATAAGAGTAATCATATTTACCTTCGCAGAAAAAGACATGTGCAGCTGCTGACAGGTTATTTTAAACGCTTCGTTTGCATGTGTTTGATAGCTTCACTCCTCCGATGCAAATAACGCAGAGGACCTCTGCAAGGTTGCCAGATCCCTCCGACAGAATCCCGGCTGCATTAAAGGTGCAGTCTGCCAAAGCACAGTGGAATAGATACGAAGTGATTTTGTTATTTTACAAGATATTAACCCCTTGGTTTTCTTATCACATGATATAAATATATAATGACACTTTAATCTGTGTTTATACAGGCATAAACATCAGCCAAAGCTTTATACACTGCATTACCTCAGCAACTTAAGTGGCATGGCGAGCTTTATGACTAACAATTACAACATCTTAAATGTCTTGGTTTGCTGGTTTGTTTTAATAGAAGAGTTACATCCACTGGGAGTTGAACTGACATTCAGAAGTCACCTTCACATGCCATAAACTGAGGCCCTAGCTTTGGCAAACATTGGCAGACGGCTGCACCACGCAGGACTACATGTACACAGACCGTTACCACGACTGTCCTTAACACCACGTCACCGTCACCAAAGACTGCAGTGGTGTCGTACCAGACCGTCATGGAGTGACTCAGAATGGCAGCGGGTCATCTTCAGTGACGAGTCCCGCTTTAGTTTTGGTGGAGACGCCCAACGAGTCCGTGTGTGGAGGCACCGTGGTCAGCACCAAGATGAACGGTTTGCTGTCACACATCCAGAAGACCTGGTGTCCCTCCACCTCCACCCCTACCGCACCATCTGCAGGAACTGTGTGAGGATGTTCAAGCTGCATGGGATGGATTATCTCAGGACACCATTAGGAACCTCTACAGCTCCATACCGAGACTTCTGGCGTGTTGGGTTAGCAAACACGGCGGCCCGACTCCACCATACTGAGAGACAGACTTCTGTATGTGTAGCTCAATAAATATTGATCATATAAATTTATCATCAGTTATTGATCCTGGTCACCTTCATCTTCCTTCCCAGGACACCTGCACTCCCACACCTCCTTCTGTGTGCAGCTGTTCTCCTGATAGTGAGTATATTTGGGAAGCATTTAGTCTAAAGGGGAATTCCACTTCTTTTTTTGAATGTAACTCAAACTAAAAGTGGGTGATTCAGATGTTTTGTACGGTGGTGGTGGTGATGGGAACCAGGGTTCTCTATGTCTAGAACACACATATAAACACTTTACTATCTAAACCTCCAGTGAACCTACACGTGTCTCTGAGTGTGTATGGAATGTTGATGATGAAAATCTGGAAAACCTGGAAATACTAAGTTCCTTTGGGGGACTATTTGACCTCACAGCGCCCTGCAGCATGTATCCCTCCACCATGAATGGAGTTTAAGGCTGAGATCTTCTCCACACTATCATAAACAGCGTCTCAGACATCAGGCAGCGTATTCAGAACCACCTCATGTAGGAACTTCCTGTGAGGGAGCTTTTAGAGGGGGACGTCTGGTTACCTTCACCAACACTGTGAACTGTTCAGCATGGCTGTTCTTTGCTATTTTGGCAGCATGTTCACGTGCACTAATAAACCAGCAGCTACAGTGAAAAGTCAGATTTGTAATAATAGAAATGAGAGTTTCTAAATAAATAAACAAACAAACAAACCAGGACAAAAAATTGACCTTTTTCCATGAAATTTTATTTTCTAAATGCAATGTTTAAAAAAAAAAACATAAGCTTTAAATAACACAACACTGCCAAATGTTTTACATTCCTGAATCCCTTGAGACATCAGATTTGATAACGGGGGAAGCGGCTGCAGCTAGAGGCCAAAAAGGCTTTAACTAGCCCACCTTGGCTTCAGCTGAGCACAGAAAACCATGGAAACTGAAAGAAGCCGACTAGATACACTCATTTACAAAGAGATGGTGACCACATGCATTCATATACACACATATACAAACATACGTACAATCTGTCCGACACGCAGAACCAGACGGTGGAGGGAACCTCCGAGAGCAGACTGGGCCGAGAGCTCAGGGCTAAAACAAAAGAGAGGAGACTAAAAAGAATCTTACTGATGGAGTCAGCAGCCTACTAAAGTAACAGCTCAGTCAAAACGTGCTAACAGAAAGACCGGAAGCCAACAGACACCGTCTAGCATGCTAACCGGTGGCTATTCACTCCCATTAACTGTTAGCAACATTAGCATTCCGGACAGAACCGTTTCTTTAAAAGCCTACTCTCAAAACCTTGGAGGAAAGCTCTCCAAACCACCCCCCCAACCCCGACTCCGCAGGGATGACCGATAATGCGGCTGTCCCATAACGGCTAAGCTGTGCCACAGGCTTTCTCTTGCTTTTGCCCTTCATTTCCCATGATGCCTCGGGTGTATCAGCACGGGAAAGCAGACCTGTCCCTCCTCCCTTTGCCTCCACGGCCGAGTTAAACCCTTCACGTCACGCATCTCTATAACAGCAGGCAGCCGTTCTTCTTGCCGCGCTTCTTCGCCTGCAGCGCCGCCCTGGTGGCCATTTCGAACACCTCTCGCACGCCGTCTTTCGTCTTGGCTGAGCATTCTAAATAACCGAAAGCGTTGATCCGGTTGGCCATGTCTCGCCCTTCTTCCGGTTTTACAGGCTCCTGTGGAAGGACACAAATGAACACTGGTGACTTAAGAACCAATAAAACAAGATCGGGAACGTCCATGTCTACCCGGACTGCCTATAATAACCACAGACTGGACAAGATCACCACTCCAATCGTTCAGTTCTCTAAAATGTATTAAAGCTCAAAAGCTTTGACATAGATGGCATATCTCTCCATCGTCCATGTCAATGCCTTTTTTTAATATAGAATAAACCATATACATTTAGACAAGGTACTGCAACACATATATAATTGCATATGTATATAAACATACTAGTGCTGGGCGGTATGACCAAAATTCTGCATCCTGGTATTTGTTAAATTTGTCCCAGCTTCACAGTATTTCATCCAACTCGGGATGTCAAATCTGGAATCAAGCGTCATTATCCTAGCCCTGAATCCATCTTTCTCAAATGTGCTTATCGGAACCATGTCTTTGGCTGTATGAATTTTTACCTACTAGAGAAGGCAGTGACAAGTCTGGCGCCATTCGAAGAAGAGACTCGACAAGGGAGCTCCTCTAATGAATTAGCCTCTGATGTGATTCCCGCAATCGCCACATTACAGAGCCTGCTGTTGCTGGTCATCAAACCTGTTTTGTTCAGGGCAGATATTCTTCACACAATGTGAGGAGTCTAGTAAATATCATCCAGCATGCACATTCACCTAGCCCAGAGTCTTTAGATATTTACCTGGATGCAGAGAAAGCCTTTGATCAGCTAGAATGACCCCATTTAATATTATCTTGACTAAATTTGATTTGGGGGATAATTTTATTATATGGATACAGATTCTTTAGACGTGAAAACACAGTGGAACAGCACATTCTATATGCTACAGTCCCTCATTAAGCAGAAACAGGCTCTTAGAACATTTGGGTCAGAACACAAGTTCCCTGAAATTTTGCTTTTTCGATCCACCGCTTGCTTGTTCTGTTGTAGGATGTACCTTTAGCAAACACTTCAACGAGTGACATCTGACCTGCCTCCTTTAGCTCTGTCCGTTTGACCACAGGGTGTGGAGGGCGCTGATTTTAGTTTGACGCATTTCCTGGTACTCCAAAGCATGTTTCCGGCTAAGGTGGTGCAGAACATTGCTCGTGTTAGCACCTCCCGCAGCGACTTTAGCTGGACGGCATCAGCAGTAAGTGATGGTTTGGTCCACGTCCGACCCATTTAAACCCGAAGTACCTCCGGACAGGACACGGTTCTTCTGCGTCATCATCTTCTACTTAAGTGTCTGGTCCAGAACGTCCCCTGTCCGTTTCCACCACGCTCGACAACTCCACTAATACTTGCGTGTTTAGCGGCGCAGCAATGAAAAATGTCCCCTGTGAAACAGTTTTCCACCGCGCTGTGTTCCAGATACGCTTAGACTATTTAAACCGATGTGGCCAGTATACAAAAAAATTCATATAACAAAAATAAAACCGGTATAACGCCCAGCACTAATACATACATGCATATAGCACATCAAATATTAAGTCAATAAATGCATTAATTTTTTTTTTTTTTTTTTTAAATATAAGTTTCCTTCTATAGAGATTGCTGTTATTTATTACATCTGGGTTAATTTCAAGCACAGCCTTTAAATATAAGTCTATCTGCCCTATATCAGGGTGCCAATAACCCAAAACGAGTACCTCACCATTCCCAGGAATTTCCTTTTGAATATAAACTGTAAAGTGTTCTTCATGTCATCACAAACCTTAAGGATCTCCGGAGAGTCCCAATGGATGTGATAATAGTTTGTGTCTTGGAAAAGTATAATCAGTATTTTTAATCACACCCCAGCAGACAGTTTATTTAGAAGGCGCTGCCTGCTGGGGTGTGATAAAAATTCTAATCAGACTTTTCCAGCAGAAAGTCTTTCATTTCATAGACTTGGTGCTTTTCCATTGGAATTTCCATTTATCTGTCCATTCTTCTTCTGTAGATATCATTGCTCCTCCTCTTTGTCATATATGTTCGGTATATTCTAATGACTGTATATGAATAATCACAAAGGGCTTTATAAATCCTAGATATAATTTCATAGCATGCTCCATCTTTAATCATACTAGTAATTAGTCCAAGTAGTTCAATTCCCTAATCCTCAAGACTCCTCCCCACTTTCTCAAATTCACATTTGGTTTCTTACTGACAGAGTGTTTACCTGTTTCATTTTGGCCAGCTCCCTTCGAGTGTGCTCATCATTACGGAGGTCCTTTTTGTTGCCCACAAGGATTATGGGAACATTCGGACAGAAATGCTTCACCTCAGGCGTCCACTTCTCAGGAATATTCTCTGTGGAACAAAACCAAAAGGAAAACGTTGAAACTGATGAATCAATCACTGGCCACTATATCAGAAACACCCACCGTGTGCTTCCACTCACTGGCCACTTTATTAGAAACACCCACCTTGTGCTTCCACTCACTGGCCACTTTATCGGAAACACCCACCTTGTGCTTCCACTAACCGGCCACTTTAACGGAAACACCCACCTTGTGCTTCCACTAATTGGCCACTTTATCAGAAACACCCACTTTATGCTTCCACTAACTGGCCACTTTATCAGAAACACCCACCTTGTGCTTCCACTAACTGGCCACTTTATCGGAAACACCCACCTTGTGCTTCCACTAATTGGCCACTTTATTAGAAACACCCACCGTGCATGTGCAAATTTGACTGATTTGTGTGCTTCCTTAATACGTGTCCATGTCACTGTTGGGCTGAGAATTGCCCACCTTTCAAAATATGGAGAGGAGGAGCAGAAACTGACCACTGTTGAGCTACAGCAGGGTGGAGCTACAAGGGACAGCTTTCTGATAAAGCTGCGGGGGTGTTATCAGACTGGGGCTGAGTAAAGAGCGCAGTTCCAAACTGTGGAAAGCAGCTGATCTGTAACCGTGAGCACTACTAGCATTGTCGTCTTACCCAAGCTATCAGGACTGTCGACAGAAAAGCACATGAGAATGACATCAGTATCAGGATAGGACAGCGGCCTTAACCGGTCATAGTCCTCCTGCCCTGCCGTATCCCATAAGGCAAGTTCCACCTGCAAACACAACCAAATCAATTCAGGAACAACAAGATCAACACGTATTTCACGTCATGTTTTTTCTTCAGTTTTCTTTAAATGAACCCAAAATGCGTTTGTATAAGGTCTGCTTACTTTGTTTTAGCACTGGAGCTATAAGACTAACACAGCTAACAAGAAGATTATACTAGATTATAGTGCACCAATTAGCATGGTGCTAACTGCTAATACTAAAGACTATGTGGTTCATGGACACCTTAGTCATCCAATGAGTGTGTTTACATGTACTTAATATTCCAATAACTGCAGAATTTCTGCTTTTCAACCGGCTAATAAACTCATAGAATATGGCATGACATCAACTAAACTTGAAAAATATGAAGAAAAAAACCCAAAAGATTATATATATCTCATCCTCAAAAGAACAGCTGCTCTCAGAAGGAGGTGTGGGAGTGCGGTGCTGTTGGGAAGGAAGATAAAGGTGACCAGGATCAATAACTGATGATAAGTTTAGACTGATATGATCAATATTTATTGAGCTACACATACAGAAGTCTGTCTCTCAGTATGGCGTCGGGCCGCCGTGTTCGCTAACCCAACACGCCAGACGTCTCGGTATGGAGCTGTAGAGGTTCCTAATGGTGCCCTGTGATAATCCATCCCATGCAGCTTGAACATCCTCACACAGTTCCTGCAGATGGTGTGGTAGGGGTGGAGTTGGAGGGACACCAGGTCTTCTGGACGCGTGACAACGAACCGTCCATCTTGGTGCTGACCACGGTGCCTCCACACACGGATTCGTTGGGCGTCTCCACCAAGACTAAAGCGGGACTCGTCACTGAAGATGACCCGCTGCCGTTCTGAGTCACTCCATGACAGTCTGGTACGACACCACTGCAGTCTTTGGTGACGGTGACGTGGTGTTAGGACTGTTGGGTCAGTCAGGTACAGAAATAAGACCCATCTGTCCTTGATTACTTCACATGCCGGCTGAGAGTGAAAGTTCAATCGTTTGCGTGTCTCACAATGTCAAACCTACACACCAAGTTTTGTTCCTGTGGGTTGAATCCTTCTGGGTGCAGCTGTTTGTGTAACTGCTATTTAGATAATGAGTGTATATCAGTCTTTAAGGCACATTCTTCATCATTAATTCTATAAAATAAGAAATAAATGTTCTGTAAATGTAAATCTTTTTTTGTGCATAAAACCACCAAATATGGGAGCATATAAGCTGCCATCTTACAGATGCAGTGTAAAACACAGCTTGCTCTTTCTGGCTCACTGTTTATCCACACGCGCATGCAGAGGAAAAAACAAGGAAATGGAGTGATGTACAAGGAAGGGTGTACATGTACGGAGAAACAAAACCCCCCCATTACTCAGCAACAATCCAGCTCTCGTATTCAGGTTTCTAGAAAACCAGTAACGGCCTTATTCCAATCCAAAACATCAAGGTGCAGGGGTGCACCGATCCAGCTTTTCCAGTTCCGATACCAGCACCGACATACTTCACCATGCTGGAGCGACGTACGGCACCAGGACTGACATAAACACTGCCTCACTCATACAGCTCCCTCTCTGGTTCGCTCCATGTTGGTGTTCCTGTTCGTAAGTGAGGTCTACTGTAAAGTCTCGGGTTCCTGCAGAACCACCTCCAGCCACTCGGGGGAGACAAAGGCCACCGATGAGCAATCAAGCGGTAAACGCTAACACCTGCAGCTCACGCTACTTAAGCCTGAGAGTGGCGGGCCTTGGTTGCTCAGTCTTGAGTTGGAGGGAGGTTGTCTTGCTTGACTAGCCGGTGGAAGGTTTCGAGCCTCTTGAGGCAGGCTCCTCCCCCGCCACCCCCCCCCCCCCCCCCAACGTATCGAGTGGAGGGTTTCGTTGTGAGGCTTCTTTTCGTTTGAAGAAATCGGCTTGCTTTGCTCTGCTCAGCATGCCAGTTTTTCCTCCTGGCAGCCTTTGTTTGTTTCCAGGTTGTAGGTTTTTGAGTGCACTCTGCTGGAGAACTGTTAGCTCACCTCATAATGCTGGTCAGTGACCACAGCGACCTTGACGGTTCGAGCCTCACTGAGGTGCGACAGTTTATCTACAGGCTGCTAACGGCATAGGACACATGGCAACCAAGCTTGAGTGGGAATCGGCCTAATTATCCGATACCTGATCCAGCTAACTTAATTCATATCGGAACTGATATCCGATCCTCGATCGAATCGGTGCAACCCTAATATGCAGCATACATGACCACTTGAATCTGATGACTGCTGAAACACGATGGCGGTATGCGTGTAAAGGCACTTCAGTGGTTTCCTCTGAAATCCCTCCTTACCTGCTTTCCGTCCACCTCGATGTCTGCCACATAATTCTCGAACACCGTGGGCACGTACACCTCAGGGAACTGGTCTTTACTGAAGACGATGAGTAAACAGGTCTTTCCACAGGCGCCGTCTCCCACGATCACCAGCTTTTTGCGGATAGCAGCCATCTGTGGACAAATCGTGGAAAACAAATTGAGGACACTGCATGTATTACTAACCTGCAGAAGCTGATAGTGTGACTCAGGAAATTCCAATATCTGCTTCACTGGTTCGTTTGGGGATGCACAAAACATCACCCAAAACCCATCAGATGCACCTACAGCTCGGTCCAAAGGACTGAGTGCACTGATGACGATGCTACTTTTCCAGCAGCCACCATTAAAATATCACTATAGCTGCACCCAGAGGGAGGTGTGGGAGTGCAGGTGTGTTGGGAAGGAAGATGAAGGTGACCAGGATCAATAACTGATGATAAATTTAGACTGATATGATCAATATTTATTGAGCTACACATACAGAAGTCTGTCTCTCAGTATGGCGTCGGGACGCCGTGTTTGCTAACCCAACACGCCAGACGTCTCGGTATGGAGCTGTAGAGGTTCCTAATGGTGTCCTGTGATAATCCATCCCATGCAGCTTGAACATCCTCACACAGTTCCTGCAGATGGTGCGGTAGGGGTGGAGTTGGAGGGACACCAGGCCCTCAGTACCTTGGTGCTGACCACGGTGCCTCCACACACGGATTCGTTGGTCATCTCCACCAAGACTAAAGCGGGACCCGTCACTGAAGATGACCCGCTGCCATTCGGAGTCACTCCATGCCAGTCTGGTACGACACCACTGCAGTGTTTGGTGACGGTGACGTGGTGTTAAGGACAGTCGTGGTAACGGTCTGCGTGCATGTAGTCCTGCGTGGTGCAGCCGTCTGCCGATGGTGCTGCACTAACAGGATGACTCATGGAGGACACCACTGCTCGCTGGATGTCTGTAATGGTGGCTGTTGGGTCAGTCAGGTACCGAGATAAGACCCGTCCTTGCCTACGTCACATGTGGAACCTGCATCATTAGCATGTCTCATGATGTCAAACCTCCCAACCAGGTTTCATTCCTGTGGGCTGATTCCTTCTGGGTGCAGCTATTCTTTTGATAAGTGCCGTTTCATGTTTAACTGTTCAGATTAATGAAGAATACGTTGTATATGGTTCTATATAGAACCTGGTTGAAAATGGTACGTTATAGGGTGTCGGCCATCGTGATGTTGTCAAGCTTGTAACAACAGAAGAACCATTGTGATGATATAGAACCATTAAAGAAGTTCCATAAGAACCAGTTTACCATTAACAGAACCCTTTAAGCACACAAGTGTTCTTTTTTTTTTAAATACAGAACCACTGTCTTTACTAAAGACATTTTGAAGAACCAGTGTAGCACTCGCGTCTCTTAACAGAACCGCTCTCTTCACTAAAGAAGCCTAGAGGAACCATTCTAAGCAGCGTAGAACTTTAGTGAACTCTTGTGGAACCATTGTTTGTAAGAGTGTAGTATTCATGTCTCCTAACAGAACCATTCTCTTTACTAAAGAACCCTAGAGGAACCATTCTTGGGAGGTTAGAACTTTACAAATCCCTTGAAGAACCATCTTTCGTGAGAGTTAGACACTTTTAGGTCACTTGACCTCAAACCCAAAACCATCCAGAGATCCATGTTTGCACGAACCTGTTATTCCACCCATCTTCTTTGAACTGTCTCGTTCCACCTTAAATGGTGCAAAAGTTACAGTCTGGTGACTGAGGCGCAATACTCAGCTGCACCATTTAAGGTGGAACTGAGAAACTCGTACTCAGGAAGCAGTAATTTGCTGACTTGCACTGTTACTCAAAACAAACAGCAACATCGACGTGTCAGCAGCCTGGAAGCCCGAATACTCATGTAAACACTTTAAAAGACTTCATCACACGATATCGAGCTGCTAAACGTGCTAGACGTTCGGCCTATCGCCACCAAACACCCCAAAACACCAACTTACAGAAGTTTGAAAAGTTAGCTTGCTATAGCTAGTGCTGCCAGCTGCACAGCTAACCCCGTTTAATAAGGTTACTGCCTTTCACCAAACTAGTCCACAATAAAAGGCTTGGAAACGCTTCAGACGAAGCTACTACATGGAAATGTCGAAAGAGATCAACTCTGTGGGGTTAAACTGGCTGCTAATAGTATCCAGCTAACGGCAACAGCGCTAGCAGAGGCGTTAGCATTAGCTCAGCCCCCCCGAAAGCTAAAGCTAATCAGTATCAAACTAACAAAACTCGCTAGAAGACTCGAATAAACAGCCATAACCCCGCGGTTTTACACGCACTGCCGATTAGTTGTACGAACACACCGAATAAATGAAGGTTTACACCGTAGAAACGTGAATAAACACGGAAATGAGTGCGTGTTTTTACCGCTTCGCTGTTCTCCTGCCCTTCAGTAACCGCAATAACACACAGCGCTCAGTACAGAACCATCATAACATCCAGAGAATATCACAGAAACATTAAATCTACCTTCAAACTAAACGCAGTCAACACAATTACACGCAAAATTAAACAATAACAAAAAATAATGTATTTTAAATTCAATTATTTTTCGAATATAAATGGAATTTTATCGAAATAAAAGTCCCTCATATTCGACATTTAAATGCAATAACAGTTTTAAAGTAAGTTTTACTGTATGTGACTTTTGGATTAAAGCTGTTCATCTGCCTTACAACAACAAGAACGATTTTGTATTATTTCTTTCTTTTTATTATTTTTCTTTTTATTATTTTTTAAAGTATTTTTATTATTATTATTATTATTATTATTATTATACTCAATTATTATTTATTATTGTTTCATCATACTGTTTTTTTATTTATGTTTTATTAGATTATGTATTATCAGAGGTAGGAAGTGATGTTAGTAGTTACAGTTACTCACGTCCATGTATTCAGGAAGGTATTAAAGGATGTGTACTCTACTATGTATTTTCATATAGTAGTACTGTTTTATTGTACTGACGTACATTAGTTAGTAAAGGAATCTACTTTTTTACTCAATTTATAGTTAATAAACTATACTTACTAAACTTTATTTGTTGACAGATTCTGTACAGTTTTCTGATTGATCAGATTTCTGACTTTGGAACATTAGCAATTTATCTAGAACTTAGCTAGAACCTTTTTATTTTATTCCTACATTCAGTGATTACGGGATACCGCAAACCTCAAATATTCCTCCTTCAAATTCAAATCCAACGTTCCCAGAAGAGGATGGGAAAAGGGTCTGATCCTAAACTGATATGGAACAGACTCATTAATATTTACACTCCCAACATTTACATACAACCACAATGGAGCTACAGCACCAACATGGTGGAGAAATTTAGTGTTCCAGGCTCTGGCTGGAAGAGATGGAGGAGAGGAGCAGCGCCACCTTTATTAGAATCCCAACCTCACCAGCAGCCTGTAAGTAGCAGCCATGCTGTGTGATTGTATCCATGTGTGCCGGTTGGAGCAGATCATCTCAAACTAAAAGCTCCATAGTGAGGATCAACTTTAATCTACTGTGTGTTGGTGTCCAGATGGAGCCAGTAGCTAGTACAGGGAACGTTAGCTACTAGCATTAGCTCCAAGTAACTAGCATAGCTAACTAAACATTATGAGGACGGAGCTTATTTACACAGAGGCTCATTTTATTTAGTCTGTTTCCACATGTAGCTTCCGTGTTATCATGTTTGGGCGGAGTCTCGCTGTAAACCAGCCAATCAGAGCAGAGCTCATCAGATTATACATGAGCTCACCAAATAAAGGGAAAACAGCTCGTTTTATTCTAGGACCAGATCATAGGGGGTAAACGGGCACAGTCTAGAACCACAACTGTGCCACATATCTTCTATGTAGAACATCAGAGAACAATTTAGAACCCGAATGAACACATCCTATGGCACCTTTAATGTGGTCTGTAGAAATGTTTAAAGAGCGGTGCGGTCCACCCTCCGGGGCGGTAGGGGGTGCTGTCGTAGCCGCAGCGAGGCGCTTTTCTGAGCCGCCAAAGACAAAAATAGGGTCCAGAAGCCGGAGTGACGTGGAATACTCAATCTGCTCAATATTACAATCTATAATCTCTACAGAGGACAGGCGGCGGCGGCGATGATGGAAAGTGGGAAGCGCACGCGAGAGGAGACGGACTGCGTCACGCCGGAGAAGCGCTCGCGCGGCGGAGAAGTAAACACGCACCGGCAACACGAGCTCGCGGGTACGCATACCTCTTCACGCGCGCGTAAAGGCGCGAGGCTCGCTGGAGCGCGAGCTCAGGGCGCATAGACGTTAAATAACATAAGTTATGTTACAGTATAGGGCTGTGAAAGGGGGCGGGGCCTAGGCACCGCTTCGCTTTCATTTGCCTTATTTGTAGACCTACACTGTTTACACACGAAGGACACTCCTAGAACCGAGGGTTCCTCAGTGGTGCTTCGGTAAAGGCAATGGTTCCGTGATTTAGAACCATGAGTTCCACATAGAACAGTTGCATGCCTGTTGGTGTGCATGGTGAAATGGTTCTTTAGATTGCACATAGGGAACATGTTCTATGTTGAGCTAATGGGGAAGTGATTCTGTGTTGCATTTGGTGCTGTATGGAACCTTTTGAGTGCTTGCTGTTGTTTTCCCATGGTGAAACGGTTTCTTGAATGGAGCATGTGTTGCATAGGGTTCTAGATATAAATCTGAAATGAGTTCTTTTGTTGTCACAAGCTGGTCTTATGCTGCCAGCCCATTTCATCAGAACTCTCCAGAATGCTTCTTGACCCAATCCTGGACGACTTGGGCTCAATGGCATGGTGCAACACCCTGCTGGAATATCCCATCATTGGTGGACCAGTGGACCCAACCCATGCCATAAGAACCACCATCAGCCTGCACAGTGGCTTGTTGACAACAGGGGCCCATGACTTCATGGGTCTGCTCCACACACCATTAGCCCCAAACAACTGGTACCATGACTCATCAGACCACGGCCCATGTCGCCAGTCCTCTAGGGTCCAGTTTGCGACTCCACAAGCCCTGGTGAGGCACTGTGTCCGGTGTGGTGGTGTTAACAGAGGCACCCTGCTGGGTCTTCTGCATCCAGATCCTATGGAGACTAAGGAATGCCGCACTGACCTGGGGGATATACGTGTGGGGCCTCCTGCATTGAATGTGAATGTGACTTGTCTGTTCACAACGGACAATGCCAGCCGGACGCCACCGGTCACCATCGTTAAGCACGCGTGGGCGGCCACTGCCCTGTCCACCGTAGGTGCTAATGTTGTGGATTCCAGTACACATGTGACACTGTGGAACGAGGAACATTTGCTCCACTCACACCAGCACAACACACACTTAACACCACCACCACCACGTTAGTGTCAATGCAGTGCTGAGAAAGTACCACCACCCACATAGTACCTGCTCTGTGGGGGTCCTGTGGGGGTCCTGACCATTGAAGAACAGGGTGATACAGTATACAGAGAAACAGATGGACTACAGTCTGGACCTGTACACCTACAGAGTGTCCTATATGGTCAGTGGAGCTGATGTGATGGACGGTTGGTGTAGACACGAGGAGGTGGACTGAATGTTATGGCTGATGGGGGTGTAGGTCAGTGTTGAGGGTTAAGGTTGCTGAGAGAGTGGGTGGAGGGTGTGGGGAAGAGGTAGTGTTTTTCTCTCGCTCCTGTTATTCCCTGTTTCTTAGGAGATATCTACGTGACCTTGGTCTCAAGGTTGTATAAGCTGAGTAACTGGCATTGTTCTCCTCCTCCTCACCGCTGGACACGTTTGCCTCCTGCTCTTCTTTCCTTTAGTGCAGTGCACAAATCCTAACCTCCGTCACGTGTGGCTTCCAGGAGCTGTTTGTTTATAGTGCTGTAATAATGCTGGACGTTTATTAAGGGCTTTGTTTCTGGGTTCTAACGTTCTCTTTTTCGGCTCTCCACAGACAACAACATCAGAGGAATGGAGCTCCGCACCCTCACCGATGCTCAGATGCAGAAGCTTGGCATAGAGTGAGTCTGTGTGTATGTAAACTTGGCTAGGGGGAATTCCACCAGTGTTCTGGAAAGGTAGGCCAGCGAGCGGGTTTGGTGTGAGATGGTTCAGATGTACAGTGGTGGATGAGAGCCAGGGTTCTCCATGTCTAGAACACACATATAGGCACTTTATTGACTATCTAACCCACCAGTGAACCTACACGTGTCTTCTGAGTGTATATGGTACAATCTGGAAAACCTGGAAATACTCTATGGGGGACTATTTGACCTCACAGCGCCCTGCAGCATGTATCCCTCCACCATGAATGGAGTTTAAGGCTGAGATCTTCTCCACACTATCATAAACAGCGTCTCAGGCATCAGGCAGCGTATTCAGAACCACCTCATGTAGGAGCTCTCTGTGAGGGAGCTTTTAGAGGGGACGTCTGGTTACCTTCACTACCACTGTGAACAGCTCTGAGTCAGCAAGTTCGTCTAGGAGCGCCTCACACCAAACCTGTCTGAATGACTGTGTTTACATTTCAGTCATTTAATCTAATTGGCCCAGCTGTCCAGCCATCACAAGAATTTAAGTTCCATCAGCTGAGCCGATTTAATTTAATGAAGTATTAATTATATGTACAATTATGTGATTGCGTTCAGATATACAGTGTGTGTGTTTATCTATACTGCATATACTGTGTGTGTATATATATGTATGTGTGTGTGTGTATATATATATATATATATATATATATATATATATATATATATATATATATATATATATATATATATATATATATATATATTAGCTAGAATAGTATCCTATAGGAACACTAAGCACCGTTGTAAGTCGCTCTGGATAAGAGCGTCTGCTAAATGCCTTAAATGTAAATGTAAATGTATTATAATATTTTAATATCACTTCAGTCGCTGATGCCCCATTACTCTGGAACAGGGACTGTTCAGTCTGGACTCATCAGACCACAGGACCTTCCTCCGTCACTTCAGAGTCCAGTCTTTATGCTCCCTAGCAGACTGAAGCTGGTTTAGCTGGTTAGCCTCACTGACGAGTGGTCTTCTATATAGATGTGTATGTATAGGGTAATACTGTGAGATACCACTGCCTGGCCCAAAACAACGTCAGCACCTGGATTTAACGAACTCCAGGGATCGGGACTAAACAGCCGTGTAGCCGTAAGAAGACCACTCGTCAGTGAGGCTAACCAGCTAACACTGCTTCAGTCTGCTAGGGAGCGTAAAGACTGGACTCTGGAGTGACGGAAGAAGGTCGTGTGGTCTGATGAGTCCAGATTGAACAGGCATTTAGCAGACGCTCTTATCCAGAGCGACTTACAACCGTGCTTAGTGTTCCGTTGGATAATATTCCAGCTAGTACAGGAAGGTTAGAGCCTAAAACCCACCATGAGCTCAGACACTGCCCGAACAGGGGGCCAGTGCTGATACCTAGAGATTAATACACAGACATATATAAAGCAAAAAGTGCACTACCTGGCAACCCCAGCCTAGTGCTCATACCTATAGAGTAGAAAAGGTTATTAAAGTGCAACACAAGGACATACACACAACTTACACCTCCACTAGAGCTCACTCACTCAAGTGCATTACGAAGAGACGGGTCTTCAGTCTGCAATATTAGAGTGTGGGACCTTTTTTGTATACATACATACATACATACATACATACATACGTGTGCGTGCCTGGGTCTGACTACACATGGACCACTGCAGCTTCCAAATCCAAAAAAGAGCAGGCGTAGTTTATTGTTCTCCCTATGGCCACAAAATGTATAGTACCAGCTTAACGCTTAATTCCACATTTTATCCTGGGTTGCTTTTTAAATGAGACACAATACAGGCCAGCCAATCAGAACCAAGCTTATTTGCATATATCAGTCTTAAACATGATGATGATCATTTTCCTCATTCTCTCCTGTACCTCCATCAGGTCCCTGGAGTCCAGGCAACAGCTCCTCCATTGCCTCCAGAAATGCTGGCAGTTTTCCAACGAGCCCATGAAGGTATGCCTCAGCTTTCTCGTGTTCCTGGCTGGAAAGCAGCTGATAAATAACGGCACACGGAGGTCTTTAAACGTCCCCGGTCTCACCTGTCGTCTCTGAGTTTGGTTCCTTTAACAATCTGTGTTTTCTGATTTGGCCACACGGGGGTGCTGTGCTCCTTCTAGCAGCTGTAGGGTTTTCCTCAGCACCTTCTCCTGGTGCATTGTTCCCTCTGTGGAGGTTCATACTTGTGCTGTCTGCTTCTCAGGTGTTTAATGACCCCATCCACGGCCATATCGAGCTCCACCCTCTGCTGGTTCGGATCATAGACACCCCTCAGTTCCAGAGGCTGCGGCACATTAAGCAGCTCGGAGGGACGTACCTGGTGTTCCCTGGTGCATCGCACAACCGCTTCGAACACTCAGTAGGGTGGGGACCAACGCTACACCTAACCCGACTCGTTCTTACTCTTTAGCTGCGAAGGACCATTCTAGGAATTGTTTCTAATGATGTGGCTTTGGTGTGAGATGGTTCAGATAATCAGTGGTGGTGGTGGTTATCAGGGTTCTCCATGTCTAGAACACACATATAGACACTTTATTGGCTATCTAAACCACCAGTGAACCTACACCTGCTCTTCTGAGGTGTATATGGGAATTTGATAATGGGAAAATCTCGAAATTTGGAAATAATAAGTTTTCACAGCGCACTGCAGCATGTATCCCTCCACCAGGAATGGACATGAAATGAGTCAGCATATTTAAGGTGGTAGTACCTTCAGGCTCCTGCAGATGGCACTGCACGAGGATGATGGGTCTATAAATCCCTGTGGGGTGTGAGTGATGGGATCCATAGATTGGGAAGAGGTGCTACAGTGCAGAGAATGTCTCGTTTCAAATGGGGGGGGGTGTTTTAGGTGTTCTTTGCTTTGGTGGTGGTTATGGGAACCAGGGTTCTCCGTGTCTAGAACACACATATAGACACTTTATTGACTATCTAAACCACCAGTGAACCTACACGTGTCTTCTGAGTGTGTATGGAATGATGATGATGAAAATCTGGAAATGCTAAGTTCCTTTGGAGGACTATCTGACCTCACAGCACCCTGCAGCATGTATCCCTCCACCATGAATGGAGTTTAAGGCTGAGATCTTCTCCACACTATCATAAACAGCGTCTCAGACATCAGGCAGCGTATTCAGAACCACCTCATGTAGGAACTTCCTGGGAGGGAGCTTTTAGAGATGGACGTCTGGTTACCTTCACCACCACTGTATATAAGTTTAAGAGTAGAGGGCTGCACACCAACGCCACCCTGAAGGACTCAGTGAGCATCTCAACCATTTAATCACGTCTTCTGGTCTTTATAACAGGGTCTAACTGGATGTTTGGTTGTGTCATGCAGGGTGGGCTACTTAGCCGGCTGCCTCGTCAGAGCGCTGAACGAGCGACAGCCAGAACTGCTCATAAGCAAACAAGACATCCTGTGTGTTCAGATCGCCGGCCTGTGCCACGATTTAGGTGAGGACCCAGTGTTCGGCCCTAAACTCGGAATGTACGTAGTCGTCTCTGTTTTGTTCATCACGGGATGTTGTTTTTTGCAGGCCATGGTCCGTTCTCTCACATGTTTGATGGCATGTTTATCCCTAAAGTCCGGCCGGGGCTGAACTGGAAGGCAAGTAATGTCTATATGACTCGATCATATGAGCAAATGATGATGTTCCCAGCAGATCAAGTAGAAGTGTGCATGCTGTCTGTATCATGTACGCTGAAAGGGCTTGTTTGGAAGAAGCGCACATGCATTTTGAAGGGACAGTCCGGCCAGGCAGGGTACCTCCCCAGCTGGTCAGTGTTAGGAACTGCTTGGGGTGGGATTTTTTGGGGGAGGACTGTTAGGAATGTGTTTTCCAGCTTCCTGACGGATGCAGTTGAGGTGGTCCTGCGTTTCTCACCATTACGCCACAGCAGTAGGTTGGGGTAGATTTGACATCGTGAGACATGCGAAAGTGAGCAGGGACGGGTCTTATCTCTGTACCTGACTGACCCAACAGCCACGATTACAGACACTCAGCGAGCAGTGGTGTCCTCCATGAGTCATCCTGTTAGTGCAGCACCATCGGCAGACGGCTGCACCACGCAGGACTACATGCACACAGACCGTTACCACGACTGTCCTTAACACCACGTCACCGTCACCAAAGACTGCAGTGGTGTCGTACCAGACTGTCATGGAGTGACTCAGAATGGCAGCGGGTCATCTTCAGTGACGAGTCCCGCTTTAGTCTTGGTGGAGACGCCCAACGAATCCGTGTGTGGAGGCACCGTGTTCAGCACCAAGATGAACGGTTTGTCGTCACACGTCCAGAAGGCCTGGTGTCACTCCAGCAGTTTCCTCTAGCAGGTGTTGCCACGGTGCAGCCTTGGCACCTGAGTAAACTCACTGTAGGCGCTGTGTCATGTTAGTAGTACTGAGCTCAGAGCTGTGTCACTGCCGCCTCGTGAAATGCTTGAATGTGTGATCACTGAAGAGGAGGCTCCCAGGAAGGGCTCTGCTAGGTTGACTAGCCTTATACAGAGAGACCTACAACAGGGCTTAGTGGTCCGTCAGAGTATGAATCCTAGTCAGTACAAACCGGCTAGGGTCTAAAACGCCCCTCAAGCTCAGACGCTGCCTGAACAAGGGCCAGTACGGACACTTAGAGCTACCTCACAATCCGAGCCAGCGCTCGTGCCTAGAGAGAAGTTCAACTCAGCCTAAGTGCATAA
>JAMWET010003029.1:35000-65961 GCA_024036415.1 Prochilodus magdalenae
CGGGCAGTCTAATATGTGTGGGTCTAAATTTACAGTTGAGACACATTCTCGATGTTTCAAACTATAGGAGACTCGGTCTATACCACAGTACCTACATCCAGAGCTTAGAGTTATACACTCGCCCTAATGAGAAACTGTAGAACAGACTCAGTGTATACCACAGTACCTACATTTAGAGCTTAGAGTTATACACTCCACCTAATGAGAAACTGTAGAACAGACTCAGTCTATACCACAATACCTACATTTAGAGCTTAGAGTTATACACTCCACCTAATGAGAAACTGTAGAACAGACTCAGTCTATACCACAGTACCTACATTTAGAGCTTAGAGTTATACACTCGACCTAATGAGAAACTGTAGAACAGACTCAGTCTATACCACAGTACCTACATTTAGAGCTTAGAGTTATACACTCGACCTAATGAGAAACTGTAGAATGGACTCGGTCTATACCACAGTACCTACATTTAGAGCTTAGAGTTATCCACTCGACCTAATGAGGAACTGTAGAACAGACTCAGTCTATACCAAGGTACCTACATTTAGAGCTTAGTGTTATACACTCGACCTAATGAGAAACTGTAGAACGGACTCAGTCTATACCACAGTACCTACATTTAGAGCTTAGAGTTATACACTCCACCTAATGAGAAACTGTAGAACAGACTCAGTCTATACCACAGTACCTACATTTAGAGCTTAGAGTTATATACTCGACCCAATGAGAACCTGTAGAACAGACTCAGTCTATACCACAGTACCTACATTTAGAGCTTAGAGTTATCCACTCGACCTAATGAGGAACTGTAGAACGGACTCAGTCTATACCACAGTACCTACATTTAGAGCTTAGAGTTATATACTCGACCCAATGAGAGTCGTTATTAATCTCTATCTTATTTTATTGTGGTGTTTTCTGATTGTATCGTAGGAAATGCTGCTAACATGGTCCAGCGAGGTGGCTGACTCCAAACCCCTCGGCACTGAGGTGGATTTACTCCCTGAAGACTTTGTAGTGAACGTAAGGGAAAATGGATTTGATTATTATGATGCATCTTTTGTGACATGAATTTGTGATTGACTGATTAAAGCTAGATAGGGCCTTTTATACAGACCACAGCCATAACCACCAGCAAGCCATAATCACCAGCACGCCATAATCACCAACTAGCTTTATCACCACCTAGCCATATCCTCACATGAGGGCTGATTGTTCATGATGTTCTGTTTGATTTATTATTTATTTATAGGTCATTTATATGGACTATGGCATGAAGGAAAAAAATCCCATCAACAGTGTCCACTTCTACTGCAAGAACGACCCCAATAAGGCCATCAAAATCCGCAAGAACCAGGTACGCTCTCTAGCTGCCCTTTCCCACCAGCATGGTGCTGGAGTCTCGAAACGTTCTGTTTCCACTACAAAGAAACTGGTTCACAATCGGAAAGATCTGTGCTGGAACTGCACCATTAACTCTCTGGTCTGGTACCCGTGATGCATGTGGCATGGGGGGGCTGGCACTGAATGATGAACTGCACTGAGCTGAATTTGGGGACAGTCAGATCCCACCAGTGATGTGGTCATGGATGAGCCCATACAACAGGAGGCGTCTGTCTACTGATGAGCTGAAATGTGAAGCATTTAAAACACTCTGCGTTTAATGAGAGCAGGAGATCCGTGATGGGGGGCACGCTACAGGTAGCCAGGAACCTTAACGTGCTGCTTTATAATAGAACGCCTTCATACGGAGAGAGGAAACACGTACGAGTCGTCTCCCGTCTGATCGCTGTCTGTGATGCTCCCTCTGGGCTGGGCTGGTTCTGGATGGGGAGATATACTCCCTCAAAGTGCTTGAAGAACAGGTTCCGCCATGTTGGTTTATGGTGCTGTCCTCTGACTTCTGTTTATGGATTAAAGACCGCCCACCTCCAGATACGTAACCACTCTGCTCTCAGACCAGTGGAAAATGGGGCCCGTTCTAAATGAGTTCAGTAGAGCCTGGGAACCAGCACCAGCATGGGCACTGGCACTGTGTTGGTAAAAGAGATGTGACTGTAAACAGTGAAAGGTCTCGCTGGTTAAAGGTCCCACCTTCTCGTCCTGCATTAACGCCTGTTCCCACAGATGCTCCATTGACTGTATTGGCTTCCTGAAAGTGTGGGGGCTGTTATAGCCACGTTGGGGTTGGGGGCAGCTCCATATTAATGCCCATGGCCATCTAGCTCATACAGGGCTGAGCCCAGCAACAGGTCTAAAATCGCTAGCTGTAAAATCCCTGCTGTTTTTGATGCTACAGACCAGCCAGTTCAGAGATTTCTCCACCAAGCATTTGGCGCCTCACATGCTCTCTCGTTCCTGCAGGTCTCCAAGATGCTGCCGGAGAGGTTTGCCGAACAGCTGATCAGGGTTTACTGCAAGAAGACTGACGAGAGGAGTTTGGAGGCCGCCAAGAAGTACTTTGTGCAGTGGTGCATGAACAGGAACTTCTCCAAACCTCAGGTAGCTCTCACCTCCCGCATCAGTCAGAGTTGAAGCATGCTTGCTTTGCTACTATCCTTTTAGGCTAACGTAGGAGAACATGCTAATAAGACAGTATACTCACAACAGCTAGCTGAGGTTTCTGGTGCTATAGCATAACCTTAAACAGTAGTAGCAGAACCTTGAAGCTTGTACTGCTGTCCATAGTTAGCATAATGCTAATTGGTGGGCTATTAGCTTTCATTAGCTGCATTACTGAGTCTGGCAGAGGTCAACCTGTGTGTTATAGATGGTAGTACCTTTAGGCTCCTGCAGATGGCGCTGCACCAGGATAATGGGGCTATAAATCCCGGGCGGTGTGAGTGACGGGATCCATAGATCAGGAAGAGGTGGTACCGTGCAGGGAATGTCTTGTTCCATGTGTGGAAAATGGCTCCAGAGCAGATGTTAATGATTGGCTAAAAGGAGTGACTGCATGTGGGCGTGGCCAAAGACCATAGTCCAAGGAAGTAGCTGAATCTGCAGGTGTATGGAAGCGTACGGTCATATGGGTCTACCAGCAGTGGGAAAGTCCCAGTCTACAGGGAATTCTCCTCGGAATTGGGCCAGGGAACGCATCCACCAAATCTGGAACCAACTGACCAATTCTTTGATGTCTGAACAAAGGTGTGGCTACATCCAGAAACTTGTCCACTTCTGGAAGCCGTCTAAATGAGATTTTTCCCTGTTGCTTTTATCTTCTTTCCAGGACGGTGACGTCACGGCACCAGAACTCACACCATTAAAGCGGGACTGGCAAAGTGACGATGACGACAGCGATGAAGGTGGAAGTGGGAGCCGAATGCCAGTGAACGGGGGGCTGGGCGTTAAAACCAACCTGTTTAATGCTCATAATGCAAAACAGCGCCGCTAAACCAGGGCGCCCTCTACTGGTGGCGTACATGCTGTTTGTGTCTCAGCCACCAAAAGGCGGTATTTGCATTTGTGTCTCAGCCACTAGAGGGCGTATTTGCCATACAACAATCAGACCTGCAGCTTATACCTGTAGCAGTCGACAGTAGTTTCCCTGATAACAGACGCCTCAGTGACTCAAAACGAACCTATAATACGAGAACATGGACGGATGTTACAGTAAACGGCCTGTTGGCCTTAATTAAAAGCACCTTTTGAGTCGCTGGGTTTTGTCCGTTGCCGGAGATTATGGTCCATGAGAAGTGATCTTGTGCTACAGGTGAGGTTAGGCAGTGTATTCCCTTTTATACTTTTATCACAAACTTTATTTTTGCCTCCTTTTATTATTATTATCATTTGCTGCTGTGATGTAGCTCCTTCTCAGTTTCAGTCAGTCAGGGAATGTATCATGTCATTCATGCTCTCCATCATGTGGGTTCGTCTACCTCTGGAGCACAACCACATACTGCATCACTGAGCTCGTCCAAAACGGCAAGTTAGCCAAATATCGAAATCCACCGGTTTATGCTGCCTGTCCTGAATGTTTCCGTGTTCTGAGTCTCGGTGTTCTGCTTTATTTCAGAGGACTTCCTGTGTACTTTCAGTTCATCCAATATTGAGAGATTAACCGGTTATACACCTGATCAGCCATAACATTAAAACCCCCTCCCTGTATCTACACCCACTGTCCACTGTACCAGCTCCACTGACCATACAGGACACTCTGTAGGTGTACAGGTCCAGACTGTAGTCCATCTGTTTCTCTGTGTACTGTATTACCCTGTTCTTCAATGGTCAGGACCCCCACAGGACCACCACAGAGCAGGTATGATGTGGGTGGTGGATCATTCTCAGCACTGCAGTGACACTGACGTGGTGGTGGTGTGTTAGTGTGGGTGGTGCTGGTGTGAGTGGATCAGACACAGTGGTGCTGCTGGACACCTCAGGGTCACTGATGGACTGAGAATCATCCACCAACCAAAACTAGTGTCCTGTGGGCAGCGTCTTGCGGGGCAGCGTCCTGTGGGCAGCGTCCTGTGGGCAGCGTCCTGTGGGCAGCGTCCTGTGGGCAGCGTCCTGTGGGCAGCGTCCTGTGCCCACTGATGAAGGACTAGAGGATGACCAACACTGCACTGTGCAGCAGCAGATGAGCTATCGTCTCTGACTGTCCATCTACAAGGCGGACAACACCACACACACTAACACAACACCACCACGTCGGTGTCACTGCAGTGCTGAGAATGATCCACCACCCACATCATACCTGCTCTGTGGTGGTCCTGTGGGGGTCCTGACCATTGAAGAACAGGGTAATACAGTACACAGAGAAACAGATGGACTACAGTCTGGACCTGTACACCTACAGAGTGTCCTGTATGGTCAGTGGAGCTGATACAGTGGACAGTGGGTGTAGATACAGGGAGGTGGTTTTAATGTTATGGCTGCTGGGTGTATATGACTAATGCACCGTTATCCATCTCAGCGTCCCCACAGAAACAAGCGGCTGTGTTTTAAACTGGTAGCAGTGTTGAATGTTTTACCTTTTGAGTTTTATTTGTTGGGTTCCTCAGCAGAGCAGTGATTGTTTACTGGATGGAAGAGTGATGCTGTGTTTGAGTGTTCACTGTGTGTTTAAAGTGTTTGATTGCTCTGCATTGTTTTATTATTATTATTATTATTATTATTATTATTATAATTCCTTTATTTTATTTGCGGTATCAGCGTATATACACTGCCTTTAAGTTGGATTGTTTTCTCCTCGGTTTGCGTTGGGGTCTTTACACAACTCCTGCGTGCTGTGTCCCATCATTAGCCTCTGTCTAAAGCGTGTCCATCAGGGTTTCTCTTTACCACCAGGTGGGTATTCCACAAGGCAGGAGTTGTCAGCTATCCAGAGAACTGAAACCCGAAGATGAGGACTATGCGGTAGGAAAGCCCTGCGGCTCTTTTCCTGTTGGACAGCCCTGGCTTTGGGTTTCAGATCTCTGGCTACCTGAGAGATCCCGTTTAAAGGAATGGTCCTTATCGTTTGCTTGCTTTTCGAGATGATGCACTTTGTTTAGGTTGGAGGAAAGTCACGGGGGTGGTTTTGCGGTGGCGTATGTGTGTATGTATTTATTTTGTACTAGTTTGAGGTTGTTGGAAAAGAGCTGATGGTATTCTGTATTGATGGGAATGGCGTATAACAGGGTGAACTGTGTCTGACCACTGATGATGATTAAAGCGGACTCTGTTAACCGGCTGATCTGTTTCTGTTTGTTTATTTGACGATCTGTGAGAAAACGCTGTGTGAATCAGAATTTTGTACATGGAATCGTGTTTTAATTCCTTCCCTCCCAGATTTCACCTCCGGTAACCGGTTAAAAGCCTTCACCAGCCAAGGGCCGTGTTTTAATGGCCGGAGACTTGATCATTAGACGCCTAAAAGTCAGCGGCTCTGGAGGTATCTGTCTCTTGTTTTCCAGGCTCCCGCTATCGGCTGCAAGGCTGGTGTGTAAACGATGGAGTCGACTATGTGAATAACTGGAGCACATTCTGGGAACAACCAGCTCTGTACCGCAGGGACACCCAAGGCATTCTGGGTCTGACATCAACATAGAAAGGTCCTGCACCAGGACTGACTGGTGGAGTAAACCATGGACGGGTTAGTAGGATCAACAGCAGGCAGGTAAGTGCTCTTAATGACAAACAGCGTCAGGTCAGTTTGTACCATTCCGCTCCTGCTCTGCTAAAGCTTCTCACTCTGAAAGGAGAATGTCTGAGCAGGTGTATCAGAATATTAATATTACTGAGAGAGGTAAAACACCAAACTGTCCAACGATCTTATTAGAGCCGGCAAACTATTGTGGACCGGAGGTTAGGGAACCAGCATTGTGATCGCCGGTTCGATTCCCTGAGCTGACAGTAACTAGTGGGGTGCCCTTGAGTAAGGCACCATACCCCCAACTGCTCCCAGGGCGCCGTGGATAGGGATGACCACCGCTCCGGGTAAGTGTGCTCACTGCCCCCTAGTGTGTGTGGGTGTGTGTGGGTGTTTCACCTCACGGATGGGTTAAAATGCGGAATACAAATGGCACAAATGGTACAAAAACTCTCTAGTCAGAGAATGACGGGCCTCACCAAAATCTGATTCTGTGTTAAATTAGAAAGTCAGTCTTATTAAAGAGGATACAGGTCAGAAACGTGGTGGGATGGGAATGGTACAACAACTCAAAGTTGCTCCTGAAATGACAGTTTTGTTCATAGAGTAAGGCAGGGGAGGAACAGAGGAGGCGTGGCCTGTTTATATCATCGTAACTGTAACTGTAAAAATTCCACCGTTGGTGAATTCGTGTCTTTCCAGTAAGACACTCCTGTTCTAGTGATTGGGTTTACACCCCTCCCCAACCAAATAGTACTTTTACAGCAGAAATCGGGAAACTATCATCAATTTGTATCCACGAGCTATGATGAACTTGCATGTCGATAATCCATCAGACAGTAATGCATTTAGATTTCTAGAAACCATTGGTTTAAGTATCGTGTGGGCAGCTCCACCCACAAACATCCCAGATTTGTTTCCTTACTAAAGGCCTCCTCTTGTAATGATCTTTCCTCTGATCTAAATAAACTCTAGATTACAGGAAGCTCTAGATATTTAAATAAATCCATGGATGAATAAAAGAGGAAATACACCAGCTTAAAAGAATTTATCATGAACCGGAGTGCTGATGGAGGAACACCAAACTGCAGGTCCACTATGATATTCTCAGAGAGCAGATCTCCACCTACAGTGAAGCTATGAAAATACCCGGACAGTCGTACGTCTCTGGTGTAATTATTAAACACAAGGACAAAAAGTCAGTTTCTCCACCACAGACCAACTAGTAAACCCAAACGTCTCCGCTAACGTTCCTTACGGTCAGCTGTGTTCATTTTCAAATAAAAACAGCCCTGATAAGATGGAGCACAGCTCAGCAGGGTGGAGCAAGTTCCAATAACATTCCTGATAAGCTACCTACATCAGTAATGAGATCTTTATCTCAGATATAAGGATAATAAAACACATTAGGTTCATTCACATGTGATCCTGGTATCGTTCCCAGCTCATTCCTTAAGATAGTGTTCCAAACGATGTTAGCACTATTGTAAATAATTCTCTGTCTTCAGGTGTTTCTCCAGACGCTGTTACGACTGCCTTGGTGAAGCCTCTACTAAAGAAGAACCACTGGATCCGTTTTCAAACCTTCCTTTCTCCAGTACATTCTTAGAATTTATAAATATTTTATTACATAATTCGACTATTATCTAATAGTCATCAAGTGATATCAGAACTTCCAGTCAGGTTTTTGATCGAAGTGCTGAGACAGCATTGGTTTATGTTTTAATGACCTCAGACTCAACACTGATATACAAAGTCTTCCAGTCTGGTCTTATTGGATCTTGGTGCACTGTTTAATCCTGTGTATCTGTCCTCTGGGCCGATCTCTCTGAGGCACTTTTAGGGCTGTTTAAATCACATTTGGTGTATTTGGTGGTTGGGTGGTGGGTGTAGCTCTACCACGACCTGCCAGGGAGCCACCGCCACATGTGGGAGATTGGGGTTTGAATCCCGATCTGGGTGACTAGGCTGTGCCTTGGGCAAGACTCCTAACACTACACTGGCCTCCCTGCAATACAGGTAACCTTGTAAGTCGCTCTGGATGAGTGCGTCAGCTAAATGCCATAAATGTAAATATTCAATGAACAGACGCTTCCTGTTTTCACCGGGACATCATTAACATTACTTGTGGAGTGCCACAGGGGTCAGTTTTAGGGCATATTAAAACAGACTCCGTCTCCGCTAACATTCCTTACGGTCAGCTGTGTTCCAAACCTGATTCATTGTCAAATAAAAACAGCCCTGATAAAATGAAACACAGCTCAGCAAGGTGGAGCAAGTTCCAATAACATTCCTGATAAGCTACCTACATCAGTAATGAGATCTTTACCTCAGATATAAGGATAATAAAACAGTTATAAACACATTAGGTTCATCCACATGTGATCTCACCTCATGCCTTAGGATAGTGTCTGACTGAGTGTTCCATCTGAGGTGGTCTAAAGTAGCTTCTGAGAAGGTTCCGTCTTTTCTCTCTCTGAACAGTGCAGAGAGCAGAGTTGATCACTGTAATGGTCCTCTTACGGGGGGTTACATCTGTCCCCTGCAACTCGTACAGAACACAGCAGCTCGGATCCCACCAAACACTAAACAAAGAGCTCATATCAAAGTCAGTGTGAACTTTGTCATTACAACTGTGTTAAAGAGCTGCGCCGGCTCTCTGCGCTCACATTTAATAAACATTTAATCTCAGCATTTAATTATACGTCTTCTTGGTACTTCTAAAGCTAATCTGTCTTTGGCCTTTAAAACATACACATTCGGGTAGCACTGATGTCTGCTTTTATCTTAACCTTCCCAGCAAGCTTCCTAACCTTTATCTTCCTTCCTAACAGCACTGCACTCCCACACCTCCTTCTGGGAGCAGCTGTTATTTGATGATAAGGGTATTACATTTTTTTTGTTTCTAATATAGACAGCTTTTTACAAAAAAGGCTTCACTTTCTACTGGAGAAATGTCGAAATTTGGTTAACCAAATTAAGATTTTACATCAGTTCAAGCTCTATTCCACAGCTGGCCCTGCGGAATAGAATTCATCTTTGCATTAAAATCTATGAAATGCGCCTTTATCACGTCCCGTCTGTTGTTTTGCGTTAGCCCCTGGCTTAAAGAGTGACCATCACACATTTATTTAATGGCTTGAAATTAAAAACACATGAGGATTCTCCACTGTTTGTATGGGATGAATAAGGAAGGGCTTACAGGGATGAAAGGCCAGAGAGGCACCTCCTGTTTATCAGCTGAGTGACGTGTCATTGATGCTTCAGGGTGGAATTTAAGCCCTGTCTCAGCTCATCACTCTTGCACTGTCATTCTGCCGGGGAGATCATCCACTTGAAGAACTGCTGCTCCAGGAGTGCCATCTACTCAGCTCAGCATCTGTGTTAAGCATCATCACAGACACTATGAAGAGAGGAAATTGTGCAGGGGAGGAGAGTTTTAAGATACCAGAGAAGCGTTCGAAAGGAGACACTCCAGAGGAAAGAAGTACGCGCACACACACACACACACACACACACACACACACACACATATATACACACATACATACATACATACATACATACACACACACACACACACACACACACACACATACATACATACATACATACATACACACACACACACACACACACGCATACATACATACATACATACATACATACATACATACATACACACACACACACACACACACACGCATACACACACATACATATATACATACATACATACATACACACACACACACACACACACACGCATACATACATAGACACTCACATACACACACACATACACATACATACATACATACATACATACATACACACATACACACACACTCACATACATACATACATAGACGCAGCAGTCTGGGCAGTGCAGCAGGTTCAGCGTGTTCACTGCTGAATAGTTTATTGGCGCTTCCTGTGTTTTTATAGACACACTGCCAAAACCAGGCCTGTTCTCTCGCTGCACAATGGATCCTTCTGGTGGCTTTTAAGGTCGTTAATGGACAGACACTTTCATATGTCAGGCTGAATCTGCTTCACACTGATCTGTAAGATCATCAAACGCAAGGTTATGTTTTGCTCTCGCCAAAGAATTATTGAGGCTGCTGTTGGTGAATATGCTCCAGGGGTATGGCTACAGCATTTAGAATAAGATGGTTAGGTGAGACACAGACGAACTTTGTGGTTATAATGGACTGTTGAAAAAACTGGAAAAAAGCAAAAACTTAAACCCTAAAGCTTTTCATTCGGAGCAGAGAATGCTAGCATACAGTGGCATGCCAGTGTTTGGGCACTGTGTCTATTACTGCGATTAGCTAAGCAAATAAAATATCAAGTTAAATACTGAGAGCAAGACTACTGTTTAATTTCTGTGCTCTACTGTTAACAAAATAACAAATAACAAAGAAGGAAAAGGGTCCAAAGCCTTTGGCAGGTGTCACACCATGTAAGGGCTTTTTGAGTTTTTTTTACTTTTGGCTGTTAGGCCGTCTTACAGGCACTGCTCTTTGACGATGATTAAGCTGGGGGTCTGTAAAGGCCATGGCAGAGCCTTCAGGGTGCTCCGGTGAGGTAGTCCATTCCTCCCTCTATCAGTGAGATGTACCCTGTACCACTGGCTGCCTCTCAACCCCAAAGTATCATCAGTCCAACCCTGTGCTTATTCAGAAATAACCATTCTGTTAAATTCTGCACCTTTTTCTTACTCCACACCTTTAGGCCACAACAAGCTACATCGCTAACAAGCTAATTAAGATCTGTGATCTCATGGGGTGCTCAAAGTTTTGCATAGTGCTCCTGTGTACAGAACAACAATAACATACCAATCTGGCTTAAAATGTTGAAAACATTATTTCATCTTTGGGTTCAGGTTTCGCTCCTCTCACTTTCCTATTCACAGTAACAGAAACTTTGACCGGGGTGCTCAAACTTTTTCACACCGCTGCAGATGGCAGTGATGGTGTAATTGCTTAAAAATGTAAAAAGTGTTTAAAGTTATTTGTTACTTATTTCTTCTGGGAAATTAATTTGTTTACTTCCATTTTACTGTGTAACTAAATGACCTCATATAATTATGTCGTATATCCCATAAGATTAAGATTGCTCAATGACGAGGCTCTGATGGCATGCTGTGGTGAGGGGGTGGTTTGTGGCGTTCTTCTACATGGCAGTTCCACAAGAGGAATGCCACCTGGCACATTCCAAAGAGCACATCTCGGTTTGCTCATCAAAGGGCGTGGCTCACTGGCATCAACACGATGTTCCCCTTATGTTAGCACAGACGTCACAGGCTGGAACCACTGATCAGTTTAATGATCACCAGTAGCTGATATGAAACTGGTGGGTAGATTTATTTTGTTTCGTATGTGCATTACCTGAGCAGCAGTGAGTTCCAGAAGAAGAACTAGATCCACCGAGCAGTAACAGCTCATCGTTACTGTCGCCAGGCACCGAGAAACAGCCCATTCTGCTAAAATGTTTACAGACACAGCATTACAGGCACATTAAGAGGGGCTGTTCCCACCGTCCCTCTGGGGTCTACTCACTTGGTTTGATGTACGAACCCGCACAGCACGTTCACCTCCTGTATAATCAGTCCTGTTCAGATCAGCCAGTTTGATCGTCTGTTCCTTTAAATGATGACGGGCCACTGCTAACAAACTAACACCATTAACGTTACTGGGGATCCTGCAGTGCCAAGAATGCCGAGAACTATCTAGAACATTACATCGCTGTTAATATATCACATTAGCTGTTAGCATTAGTTATTGCAAAACACTAATAATTATCTAGAATATTATATCTTTATTAACATTTACCTCTGTCTCTTTTCCGTTCTCCACAGGGCCACGTCCGCAGTCCAGTAGCACAGAGTGAGTGTGTCAGAGAAAGAGAATGTGACATTTAAAGGAGCAATATGTAAATGTGATTTATAGCCTGACACAGGTGAATATTTAACAGTTTTAACAGTGTGTCATAAACGTTGACGTACTGTGATTACAGCTGGATTTTTCCATTCGTGAACTGAACATGAACACTGAATACAATGTTCCTTACAACCTTACAAACCTGCCCAGCTCAGAAAGACCCAGAATTCCAAAATGCTGAGTTCTCCACCAGCCCCAACCTTATACCATCTGTAATGGCTCTTTTGTGCAACATCTGGCCTCAGAGGTTGCCAGATAGGAACACAGATCCCTGAATTTACAAATCTGAATGACCTTTTACAGGATTACCCACCTCCCCCACCATCCATTGGTCCATTTCTGTTGGTCCATTCATCATGAAATCTACACACAGTGAAAAAAGGAGGAGGAGCATTTTCTGGTGCTATGTTGGCCCCCTATTGTTTGGTGTATGAATTTGACAGGTTGTGTCATCTTACACATTGCTCCTTTAAACAATCTCATGGTGCTTCAGCTATTGTGACTGTTCTGCCTGATCTGTCTGTGACCACACTAAGCTTATATATATATATTTATATACATATATGTGTGTGTATATATATTTATGTAAATTTAATTTTCCTTGTACACAGGCCTCAGGAACCCACGAAGGTGTGCTTCCAAACTTCTCATCTTTGAGGCGGGGAAGGGAAAGTGAAGGAGAGGACAGAGAGAGAGGATCATACTGAACATTAGAGTTACTGTCCTCTCGTGTCTCCGGTGTACTGTCCCTCATACTTGTGCTGTCTGCTTCTCAGGTGTTTAATGACCCCATCCACGGCCATATCGAGCTCCACCCCCTGCTAGTCCAGATCATCGACACCCCTCAGTTCCAGAGGCTGCGGCACCTTAAGCAGCTCGGTGGGGTGTACTTTGTGTTCCCTGGAGCGTCGCACAACCGCTTCGAACACTCAGTAGGGTGGGGACACACTTTATTTCTCAACCTGTCTAGTTTACAGTGCCTTGTAAATATACTCACCCATCTTGGTATTTATTGTGTTGTACTACAGCTAGTTTTTTGTTGGGTTGTACAAACAAAGGCTGTATTTGAGATGGTACTCTGCTATACTGCACCCAGCATACTACAGTAGTAGTAAGTTAAATATACAGGTCTGAAGATTAATAAAAGATGGACTCGCTTTAGAGGATCAGTTTTAGAGTGAAATAGCCGAGGGAAGCTAACAGTTAGGCTAAATGCTATTCAGGTGAACTGAGCAGCGTTAGCAGCAGCTAGCTCTAAACAGTGGATACAGTAATAACAGCTCTGAGGTAAATGTGGGTGTAGTGATTGTAGTGGGGTGTGTGTTCCTCAGAATGAGCCTCAGAAAGTTAAATAAAATGGTTTTTAGATTAATAAAAGATGAACTCACTTTAGAGGATCAGTTTTAGAGTGAAATAGCCGAGGGGAGCTAACAGCTAGGCTAACCGTATCTCAGGTGAACTGAGCAGCGTTAGCAGCAGCTAGCTCTAAACAGTGGATACAGTAATAACAGCTCTGAGGTAAATGTGGGTGTAGTGTTTGTAGTGGGGTGTGTGTTCATCAGAATGAGCTTCAGAAAGTTAAATATACAGGTCTGAAGATTAATAAAAGATGAACTCGCTTTAGAGGATCAGTTTTAGAGTGAAATAGCCGAGGGGAGCTAACAGCTAGGCTAACCCTATTTCAGCTGAACTGAGCAGCGTTAGCAGCAGCTAGCTCTAAACAGTGGATACAGTAATAACAGCTCTGAGGTAAATGTGAGGTAACTGGTCATGTGACTGTATTAGTATACTACACTGTAGGTCAGAACTTGTTAGTGTACTGTATACCACACACAGGGGGCGTATACAGTGTGCAGTACAGTAACAAGTTCTGACCTACAGTGTATTACACAACACTCACAAACCCTGTTGATAGTAAACATGCCAATCAAATAAAAAATTAAAATAAAGTGTCTTGCTGTTTTAGCACTCAGTATGTAGACAGAAAATCCGTACAAATCAATAAAGTACATGTCCATTTTATGCTAAACCTTTTTTTCCGTCTGTAATTAGCAATAGTGAATAAATAAATCACCTTTAGAATGAGTGCGTTTTCACCTCACAAACACTCCAAACAGTTCAAATTATTCTAAGACCTAATTCTCTATTGCCTGGTCTGGGTGACTTTCATCATCAGGTTCGTACCAGTGTCATATTCTTTCCATTTTGTTATGAATATAATGGTGCTCCATGCAAGTTTTGGGATTTAAATTTTTTTTTTTATAATCCAACCCTGATCAACACTTCTCCACACTTTTGTTTACACAGTGATTTTGTTTGCTTAGTCATGTGACATTTCTGTACACTGGTGACCTTTATCAACTAATAATGTGATTTCTGATCTCTCCAGGTCTTATTTAGGGGTTTCATAGTAAAGAAGCTGAATACATATGCACACACTGCATCACTGCGTTTCAGCTATTCAGACTAATGTGTTAGTTCTGTTACATGAAATTGAAATTAAGGCGTCTTAGAATCCCAGGTTTTAATGCAATAAAATAAACACTGTCGCAAGACACTGTATACAACAACTGACTGTTACGCTGTATTTACACTGTCACATAGTGTAGTATGTAAGTTCAGTACATAGAACCGACACACCGTGAACACTGTTGTTGCTCCTTCAAATAAAAATCCTGCACTTACCAGAAGAGGAAGGAAAAAGCAGGCCGATTCCAAAATCCTAAACTGTTACAGAACAGACTCATTAATATTCACACCCGCATTAATATTTGCACTTCCCAAGGAACCCAATTGCCAGCGGTACATGGCTGGTGTTCATCTTTACACTAGGCTGAAGTCACTTCCTATTCACCAGCTTCCTAATTCCACCGTTCCACCTTAAATGCTGCAGCTAGTACAGGCGCCAGAATGTCCTGCAGCATCATTTAAGGTGGAATGGGAGATTAACCAATCTGAACCTCTCTGAAAGGTACTTGTCTCAGTGTTGAATGGACGTTTGGTTGTGTTGTGCAGGGTTGGGCATTTAGCCGGCCGCCTCGTTCGAGTTCTGAGTGAGAGACAGCCTGAACTGTCTATAAGCCCCCAGGACATCCTGTGTGTTGAGATCGCCGGCCTGTGCCACGATTTAGGTGAGGACCCAGCAGATTCTCCCTGTAGGACAGAATAAATCCAGACCACACCATAGACACATTATCAGTCACACTGTTCACAGAATAAACTCTGGACTGCGGATGTTTTACAGGCCATGGTCCGTTCTCTCACTTGTTCGATGGGTCGTTTATCCCTGAAGTCCGACCTGGGCTGAAGTGGAAGGTAAGAACTGGTTTAATGAAATACCAATAAGCTCACCTTAACTCACAGGTGTCACAATCAGACTGTATACAGTCACCGATCACTGAATCAGACAGTCTACACACCTACACAGCTACATACACATACCAACAGGGGGAGAGAGTAAAGGGAGGAAGAATAAAGAGAGAGTACAGAGCGGGAGCAAGCAAGAGAAATAGTTTAAAGAGAGAGAATGAGTAAGACAGTAAAGAGAATAAAAGAATATAGAGAAAGCAAGAGATAAAGAGAAAGAGACAGTACAAAGAGGAAAAGAGCAGTGGAGAGAGCAAGAAGAGGAAGAGAGAGTCAAGAGAAAGTAAAAAAGAAAGCAAGAGAGAGAGAAAGAAAGAAAACGAGCAAAAGAGGCAAGAGAGTAAGAGAAGTGTGTGTGTGTGTGTGTGTGTGTGTGTGTGTGTGTAGCATGAGCAGGCCTCGGTGAAGATGTTTGACCACCTGGTGAAGGAGAATAATCTGGAGCCTGTGATGGAGAAATACGGCCTCACGCCGGATGACCTCATCTTCATCAAGGAGCAAATCGCAGGACCTCTGGGCAGCAGCGCCTCCTCAGACACTGAGGTACCAGCTCACAACTGACCTTTTAGAACCAGAAGTGTTCATGCAGGCTATCATAGTGTTTATAAAGCGTAACATGATCTTCATACATCTCTTAGATTATTTATTTTCATTGCTGAGAATTTTCTACAGAGGAACACAAATCTCACAGCATCTTCTGCTTCTCTCCAGTGGCCGTACAAGGGCAGACCGGAGGAGAAATCTTTTTTGTATCAGATCGTGGCAAACAAGAAAAACGGGATCGACGTGGACAAGTGGGACTACTTTGCAAGGCAAGTCGATCATGCTGACAGGCACGATGCCAACATTTGCTCCACATACACCGTAGCATATTAGTAAATCTGAAATCCCCCAAAGTTTTTTCCCAAGAGAAATCAGACAGACAGAAATAGGAGGACGATTGAGTAAGGTCTCAGTTAAATAGTGGAAGATCTAACAAACTAGAAAGGAGCAGCATCTTCAGGACCCAACGTTTAATGCTGCCAAATGAAGCTTTTCATCAGCACTACTATGGCTGAGTTTAGCAGGCCAGCTAAAGAGCTAGAGCAGCCAGTCAACACGGGACCCTGTATAGAGGGGTTCCTTCTGTAGGGCTTTGTCTTTAGGATAAAGCTAATGCTGCTTTCAGTTCTGGACTGCTTGTCCTGATTTAAAGATGCTGTCGTATGAGTTTCTTCGGTTCAAGGTTAAATCAGGTGCCTTTTTTTTCTAGCTATCACATGGGGATTAGAAATGGTTAGTGAGAAACTTGTTTCTGCTGCCTTGGTCTCTTTATGGTCGTGTTGTTCTCCCTGACCAGAGACTGCTACCACCTGGGTATGAGGAACATCTTCGACTACCGCCGGTTCCTCAAGTTCGCCCGAGTCTGTGAAGTAAAAGGGAAGAATCACATCTGTAGCAGAGATAAGGTGTGTGCCATGTCCTTTAGAGGAAGCTGCTGGTGGTGGAATGGATGCTCTGGTTCCTTTTAGGAGATGGTAGGAGGGTGATGTGTCCATGACTGTGAAGGGAGGCAATGGACCAAATTGAACGGCAATAATAAGCTCACCGGACAGTTACCTGTGACTACGACACCTAATAGTGTGTAATCCTTCCACATGATTGGATTTGGCATGTGCTGGATATTCTATTTAATCTCAAATGGTGCTGCAATTTACGATGGGGCTGTACTTATAACTTTTTTGGATCTAAATTAATTTATTTAAATTAAGTCACATTTGCTTAGCACATTCACCTCCACAGGGGCATATACGAGAGCCCTATTGTAACAATGCAAGCACTGACTATTAGTTATTGTTCGCGTCCTGAGCTACATTCTGCTACAGCCAATAATCTACCAAAACTCACTCACTCCCCTATTTCATCTGAGCTATAGAACAACCGAATTATCCGAAAGACAGAACTGCCCTGACGTAAGCTCACCGGACAAAAATGGGTCACCTGTTCATAAGACAGTAGTAACTTCAGGCTCCTGCAGATGGCGCTGCATGAGGATGACGGTTCTATAAATCCCTGCGGGGTGTGAGTGACGGGATTCATAGATTGAGAAGAGGTGCTACAGTGCAGGGAGTGTCTCTGGAAAATGGCTCCAGAGCAGATGTTAATGATTGGCTAAATGGAGGGACTGCATGTGGGCGTGGCCAAAGACCATAGTGTGAAGGAAGTAGCTGGATCTGCAGGTGTATGGAAGCGTACGGTCATACGGGTCTACCAGCAGTGGATACAATCCCAGTCTACAGGGAATTCTCCTCGGAACTGTGCCAGGGAAGGCCTCCACCACATCTGGACCATGTGAGAGTGTCTGAACACTGATGTGGCTACATCCAGAACCTTGTTCAGTACATGCCCGATCCAATCCCAGCTGTTACTGGTGCTCGTGGAGGTGTTACACGCTAGTAGGGACGTTTCAGTCACGGGTGATTTGTTTTTCATCCGGTGAGCTTTTATGGCACATACAGACAATGTCACAAGTTTAAGTACCAATATTTTAAGTGAGCAAGAAAAGTTTTACAGTTTGGTTTTAAACAAATTCATAGTTTGTTTCCAATTTCAATCCTGTTTTGTGCAGGAAGTCGATGATTTATATGACATGTTTCACATGCGACTCACCCTGCACCGCAAGGCCTATCAGCACAAAACCGCTAACATCATTGAGTTTATGTAAGTACCATGGAATAACACACACAGTAATACTGTTTCTACTGATAATGTGATCCCATGTTACATAATCTACCACATTTTCAGCTTCGCTATATTTCATTCTTTATTACATTATTGGGATTTACACTGCCAGTCAGAAGTTTAGACACCCCCCAGTGAAATACTGTAGATGGTAGTGATCTTAAAGACTCTACAGTCTTACACTTACCAACTTCAACTGATGAGAGTCTGAACCAGTCCATATCCTGTTACACCACAGTATGATACTCCATATCTCCACCTCTAATTTATTGAGTTCATTGGCTGCTAACTCACTCACCATAGCGGCACTGCTGGTTCACTGTTGTTTGGTTTTACTATATTTCTTCTGTAAACACCCCGTGCTAGTTTGGTGGATCTTTTTTAGTTTTCATTTTTAGAAATGAGTTCATTTTTGCTCCAATCTCAGATTTACAAGCATGTTACAGCATATTGTAAAGTATTCCAGACGTATTCCAGACATGGTTACAGTAGGAAGGCCATGAAAGACCAACTGGGTAAGCCAGTCTGCTACAGCACGACCAGTCAAGAAAAATACCTTTGCATGAATTTGTATTGAGCAGCAGGAATTGATTTTATCAACATAAAGATAAACAGAGTAGTGGACTACAAAAATTAGATTTTGGCAATTCAAATTGATATAATGCATCTTAAAACTCCCATTCTGAGATTGTTGGGAGCTCATTTTCAGATTATTAAATTATTTCTGGATTTGTTCTATTTATTTTGGGTAATTTTAGTAAGCAGAATTAAGAAATATTAGAGAATATTAGAAATGAAATATAGAGAAATATAATACTAGTAAAACACATGGAATCCAGTTTCTAACTTAATCACACTGTGATAATTAAGAGTGCGGTCTGTCACTGTGGTAGGATAACAGAAGCCTTGGTGAAGGCTGATCCTCACATCCTGATCGAGGCATCTAAAACGAAGTACAGAATGTCGGAGGCCATAGAACACATGGAGGCTTACACCAAGCTCACAGGTAGGCTGTTGCAGTGCTAATACTGTACTCATTAGTCAAAGCAGTAACCACAGTATATACTGAGGGGGACACATCCTGCTCCGCCCCCATTGATAATGGGACACTTATTATTATAATACTGAACCACCATACCAGCACTTCACTTCACCGTACCACCATAAAAGCACCTCACGTCGCCATACCACCATACTAGCATCCAAACACACGTACCACTATACCAGCATTTCACTTCTCTGTACCACCACTTAGCCATACCACCATATCACCATTTCTCTGTACCACAAAACCACCACCTCACCGTACCACCATAGCAATCTTTACTTTAACATTCCACCACACCAGCACTTCGCTTTCCTGTACCACGCAGGCAATTTACTGCCTTTACTTGTTTACTCTTTAAAAATGTCTTACAAATTTGACCCCAACCATCCTGAAATGAGAAATACTCTTTAGACTACTGGTTAGACTAGTTTTCTAGTTCACCGTGTTTGTTTTTTACAGTGTGGAGGTCATAGATTCATCATACAGGTTATCCTTTAATCTAGAAGCTGCTCCGTGACTTCCTTAGAATCAAATTCTTACACCTAAATGGATGCAGCAATCAACACATCTGAACAGCAGGAGACAAAGTTTCTTGATCATTTCCACAAAAGAACAGCACCAACATGTATGTGCCATGACAATCAGGCTGAATACCACTGCAGCCTTTGGTGACATTGACGTGGACTGAACTGCAACATCGGGCTCTACTTTAGTCAAGTTTTTAAAACGGCAACGTATTTCTGAAGTTCTTCAGTCTAGTCTTACATTACTGTCACATGTAAGATAGCAGTTGTAACCCTTGACCCTGTTACTGCCCCCTGTCTCCCCTCCAAAGACAATGTCTTTGAGCAGATCCTGTACTCCACCAAGCCTGAACTGTCTGAAGCTAGGGCCATCCTCCAGAACATCATCTGCAGACGGCTGTACAAGTGTTTGGGGCAAATCATACCTAAAACACCAGTCGGTACTTCACAGGTAAGAGACAGGATCATCACAGGAAACTCCAAACTAGCTGTGACAAAACATATACCTGTTAACTACAATCAACATAACACCCAACTACAATAGCCAGTACAACTGAAAGTACAATTTCAGTTTTAGTATTTGAAATTTTACTAACAAACATTTGGATGAACACCTAATAGCGTGTAATGAGCACCAGTAACAGCTGGGACTGGATTTGCTATGTACTGGACCCGTTTCTGGATGTAGCCACATCAAAGTTCTCTCACAGCAGAGAGTTGGTCAGGTGGTCCAGATTTGGTGGAGGCCTTCCCTGGTCCAATCCCGAGGAGAATTCCCTGTAGACTGGGATTGTATCCACTGCTGGTAGACCCGTATGACCGTACGCTACCATACACCTGCAGATTCAGCTACTTCCTTCACACTATGGTTTTTGGCCACGCCCACATGCAGTCCCTCCTTTTAGCCAATCATTAACATCTGCTCTGGAGCCATTTTCCACACCAAATGGAGCGAGACATTCCCTGCACTGTACTGCCTCTTCACAATCTATCCCGTGACTCACCCCCGCAGGGATTTATAGCTTCGTCATCCTCATGCAGCAGCGCCATCTGCAGGAGCCTGAAGTTACTACCACCTTTAAACACAAACGGGGACACATTTTTGTACAATGAGATTATCACAGGACACCATTAGGAAACCTCTACTACCAGCTCCATATACCGAGAGACGTCTGCGTCTTTATTGTGTTGGGTTGTTAGCAAACACGGCGGCGGCCCGACGCCCATAACTGAGAGAGAGACAGGGACTTCTGTAATGTGTTTTGCTTCAATAAATATTGATTTCATCATCAGTCTAAACTTTACTAAACTTATCAGCAACATTGTATGTGATTGTAAACGCTGATGCTCACTACAGCTACAGTTTCCTAGTGTTGCTTTCTGCTACAGTAAACGTCTACTAACCCTTTGAATAATGTTTCTCTTCTTTATAACTCTAAATGGTTTAGACGTCGCCTGTTCATCTCTTTCTTCCACCCACTCTGCCGCTACCAAACAGTTTGATTAACAAGGACAACAAGCATTTCCTGTCTGTTAGACCTAACCTGTTTTGATACTGGTAATGTGTTTTTACTTTTGAAATTTTATTATAGTTTTGTATAGTTTTTAATGTAACAGTCAAGTTTGGCATCACACTAATTTTTCATTTTAATAATTTTATTTTCTAAACCGGGACAATCATCTAGCACTCTAGTCTGAGACTAGAAAGGCATCTTCTGTTGGTCAGGTCAGAAATAATAGAGCTTTCATTCTTTTCTGCAGGAAGAGCTGAAAAGATATTCGGAAGAAGTGGCTAAGGTCAAACCGCCAAGCGCTGACGTGGATCTGCGGCCTGAGGCCTTCATAGTCAGAGTAAGGGAAAGGAGCCATGATGTTTTTCTATTAATGTAATAAATAATGTGATTCTATTAATGTGATTAATATGACAGGTCATCACCCTGAACTACGGGATGAAGGATAAAAATCCCATCAATGAAGTCTATTTCTACTCTAAGGATGACCCCAATGAGCCCAAGACCCTCACCGAGATAGAGGTACCCTCTCAAACTGTGTCTCGTTTTAAGCTGTAATAAACCATGATGGGCTGTAATAAACCTTTGTAGCTGGTTTTACATCAGCATACACTGTAGCCTCACCTTTCGTTGTTCCTTCAGAGGAGGAAGTACAAGCTAACAGTCACCCCCGCCTCTCAGTGGCCTGTGAGCGAGAGTTTGAGAGTTCAGGTTCAAGAGGCTTCATTATCATTTCAGGAACATTCAAGTACATAGGGAAAGGAAACAGTGCTCCTCCTGGACCAGGCTGCAATACAAAAACAACTAGTCTTAGTTATCCTAGTCATCCTAGTTTTTACCCTAGGAGGAGCTGGAAAAGATGGAATATCTCTGAAGCCAAATTGTGAAAGATGGAAAAGGCCTTTCATTTTCTTAATAAAACGCATATCATAAAACGTAAAACATAATAAACGTGTTAAACAGTAAAACGTATCAAGATGTTAGTCAGCATGATTCTGTTCACATTGCACGGCTCTGCAAGAGATGGTCCGATCCGACCATCACGGTGCACAGCTTTCGAATTTTCCTTTTGACATTTCTGAAATCCTGAAACCAAAAGCCGGTCTGTAAATCCCTGCGTGCACGTATGTGCTTCCAGAATTGCTTTAGTGCGTATTTACTTTCCCAGATGCAAGGTGGGCGTCGTCAGGGGTGGGTAAACACAACTTTAAATCTTTTTTATATCTTGCTCACATGTTGTGGATGCCCGTTGAATCATGGTACCATTCTGGAGTTTCTTCACATAATCGTAGTGTTAATAAACTGATCAATTTGGCATTTTTTTTAAATAACATTTGCAAAATATTGGAAAGAAAGACCGTCTGTCATTTCATCCCCATTTCCAAACCAATAGCAAATACAAAACAAAGCATGCCTGCACACTTACACAGTGTCACATTATTATGATATAATATCCAGAGGTTATAATAATAACCGCCATGTGCAACACAGACAGCAGCTAGACAAGATTATCTTCTTCACTGAATTGATGAACGGCGAAATATAAAATGGTCCACAAATATTTGTGCCCACCTTGGCAGTATGCTTTAGGCTAAGTCGATTAGGGCTGGGTGTTTATGTTTAGTCTTTGTATAGGAGCTCACTGGACAAAAACCGAGTCACCTTGGTGATAGTAACTTCATCCCTGCAGGGTGTGAGTGACGGGATCCATAGAATGTGGGATAGAGGTGCAGGTTGCGAGCAGCGTGCTGCCAAAATGCCAGTTTTTGGACACAGCTAAAGGAATGCCACAGGAAACCAGATCTTGTTTTGCGTCCCTGTAATTAAAACAGAGACCAGTTTAAGACTAGTGAAGGTCACCGAGCGCTGCGATGACTTCTCTCCATCTCCTGCAGGGTCTTCTCGCAGGATCCTGCCAGAGAGATTTGAAAAGCAGCTGATCAAGAGTGTACTGCAAGGAGAGACTGGTGAGAAAAGTTTAAAAGGCAGCCAAAAGAAAGGACTTCAAGCAGTGGCGCAACGACCCTGGAACTCCGAAATCTCAGGTAGCTCCTCACCTCCATCACAAAGAGAGTTCGAGTGTGGGTTCGGTTCTGTATCTGATAATCTGTGTGTTAATCTTGGTTAGGTGTTCCAGGACTGGTGACCTCACCTAGCACCAGAACAGGGCACCGAAAACCAGGAAAACGAAACAGAACCACTCCCAAGAAGGATGGAGCGGGACGGGACAACACAAGATTGACAAGGTACGTTAAGAACCGTGCCAGGGGAGCCACAAGCAGACCTGATTTAACAGACAATCACAAGGACCATTAAACCATCAGCACACTCTGTTGGCTCCGTTTTGTGGAGGGAAAATGTTACAGTTCAGCTGCTTGTCCCAGTTTGTTTTTTTATTTTCAGTGCTGGATTATTAAGTACTATTAAGATATCCAGAACACTCCCCAGATGTTTCTTTTGCTGTTTGCTTAGTCTGCGCTGACATGATTTTGGGTGGGTATTGTTGTCTAGAATAGTGATCTTATATTGGTACTTTCATCTTAGTCATGCCAAGGTTTTTTGAGCTGGTTATAGTTCCAGATTGTAAACTAGGGTGTGATATAACGCTCCCTGAAAACAGAGCGAATTCCTATGACAAGAGAGGCAGACAGGGTGACCAGCGTCCAGCTGTCATAATTCCACAGGTGTGGTGTTATAGTAAGGGTCTCTATTACTGGGCTATAAGTCACAGATCCATCATTATCTTTTTCGGCGCTAAATCTTAAATATGATTATGAATTACGTGTGCGAGAAGTGAAGGAAAGTCTTCCGTGTGGTAAATATATTCCCGCTTCAGCCACCACAACTACACGTGGACCTGGTTGAGATCTTTACGAGGAGGAGTGAGCAATGAAGTTCTAATAGTTTAAAGGAATCACAGCAGTTTATTCATTATGCCTCCTCCTTAGTGGTTTTTTTTACCATCATATTTACTTACCTTATTACCAGTACAAGCAGTCACCACCATGACGCCCAAATTAGCCTGAAACTGGAATATAGTATATATATATGAGTATATGAGTTACTGGAGACAAAAATGAGCCCCACCCCCCAATGATTTGAGCAGATTGTACCAAACTGTACTGTGTAATACCCTCAAACGGCACCAATAAACAGCTGTGATTCCCATTTCAGACACCAGACTGTTATAGTCCATCTGTTTCTTCTGTATACTGTATTTACCCTATTCTTCAATGGTTCAGGACCCCCACAGGGGACCCCCACAGAGCGGGGGTGTAACGATGTGGGTGGTGGATGTCATTTCCTCAGCACTGCAGTCGACACTGGGGAGGTTAGTTCCGCCGTGCTAAGGATTCTTGTTGGTTGGTGTGTTTGGGGTCGAGTGATAGGTGCGTTTGTGTGGGGGTTGTTGTTTCTATTTCCTTTAAAGCGAATTTTTAAGTTAGTTCGGCTTGTGGTTGTGTGGGCTTTGAGGGTGATACGATTATTTTTCACCGAGGTTAACTTCGTTTGACAGGGTGGAACAATCTCCAAATAAATAATAAAAAACTAAACACCTAACTAAAGAATATTAGTAAAAAGCATACAAAATATAATATTCTCACGTGGGAGGAAGGACCACCAGCAGTGTGCATTGCTTCGCCCGGGGACAAACCCATTGGACCGTGTTTGTTGTCCCTCCCACACACCGCCTCTTTCCCGGCTTGACAACTGAGAGGTGAATCGTTACCACCCAACCAGCAACTATCCAGCAGCCACAAACAGCCGTTCATGTCAATCATTCTGTAACCATTATACCGTGGGCAAAGACGTCCATGTGGGGCCGGTATGCCCGTTTCATCCCCCCCACCCCCGTGGCCCGGCACAGAGTGCCTGTGGGGCAGGGCAGCCGGGCAGGAGCGTTCCTGTGCCCACTGCTGAAGGGAACTAGAGGATATGAATGACCACACACTGCACGGTGCAGCACGGTGATGAGCTATCGTCTCGGACTGTCCATCTACAAGGTGGGACACCCCACAAAAAAAAAAAAAAAAAAAAAAAAAAATAAAAAAAAAAACACCACCAACCACCCACCCTAACACAGCACCACAACGTCAGTGTCATTGCAGTGCTGAGAATGACCACCACCCACATCATACCTGCTCCCTGTGGTGGTCTGTGGGGTCTGACCATTGAAGAACAGGGTTAATAAGAAACAGATGGACTACAGTCTGGAACCGTCAATACAGATGTGTCCTGTATTGGTCAGTGGGGCTGATACAGGGGACAGTGGAGTGTAGATACAGGGAGGTGAGGTGGTGTTAATGTTATGGCTGCTGGGTGTATAGGACTAATGCACCCGTATATCCATCACAGGCGTCCCACAGAAACAAGAGGCTGTGTTTTTAAAACTGGTAGCAGTGTTGAATGTTTTACCTTTTGAGTTTTATTTTGTTGGGTTCCTCGCAGAGCAGTGATTGTTTACTGGATGGAAGAGTGATGCTGTGTTTGAGTGTTCACTGTGTGTTTAAAGTGGTGCTTGATTGCTCTGGCCATGTTTTATTATTATTATTATTATTATAAATTCCTTGATTTTATGTGCGGTCTCAGGTATATACACTGCCTTAAGTTGGATTGTTTTTTCTCCTGGATTTGCGTTGGGGTCTTAAACAACTCCTGCGTGCTGTGTCCCATCATTAGCCTCTGTCTAATAGCCGTGTCCATCAGGTTTTCTTTTACACCAGGTGGGGTATGCCACAAGGCAGAGTTGTCAGCTAGCCAGAGAACTGAAACCCGAAGTGAGGATATCCGGTAGGAAAGCCCGCGGCTCTTTTCCCGTGGACAGCCCTGGCTTTGGGTTTCAGATCTCTGGCTAACTGAGAGATCACGTTTTAAGGAATGGTCCTTATCGTTTGCTGCTTTTCGAGAATGACATGCACTTTGTTTTTAGGTGGAGGAAGGTCACGGGTGTGGGTTTTTGCGGTGGCCGTATGTGTGTATGTTATTTTATTTTGTACTAGTTGAGGTTGTTGGAAAAGAGCTGATGGTATTATGTATTGATCGGGAATGGCGTACAACAGGGTGATACTGGGTCTGACCCACTGAGATGAATAAAGCAGGACTCTGGCTAAAACCCTATTTGTATTGGTTGTTTATTTATTATTGTCTTTTCGGGGAGAGAATGCGCGTGAAATTTTGTGGTGTGTGTGGATGCAAAAAATTAAGTCCCCTTCGATAAATATGTACCTAATCGAGGGTAAGACTCCACGAGCAACAATAACAGCCTGTGATTGTTGATTTTGCATGGGACTGGGCAAGTAGGGCCACCATCAGATGTTCAGAACACTCTCACATCAAAAAGAAACTGGTCGTTTGGGCCAGATTTGGTGGATACACAATTCCATGGAGAATTCCTTTAGACATTGTACACTTGGGATTTAGCAGCTGCTTTGGGTGGAACAAACCCGTGTAATGGACCAAGGTTTCTGAACATTGTGAGCCCTTCATAACAGTGTTCACTTGAGACTATTAATATAAACTCAAAAAAAAAAAAAAAAAATATCCCATAATGGAATCAACCCGTACAGGAATGAAAGGTTGAGTAGGTTGACAACATGAGTGAAACAAACGATCCAAGCCTCATGACATAAGGCAAGCAGGGCCTTATCCTGTACATGATGATTATATAATGTTCTGTTGCGCATGCATTCGTTCCGACTTGTGGTTGTTGGTGTTGTAGCATCCCTTGCGAGTGTGAAGTGTACATATACCTCAGAGAAGAAGTACGAAAGCTGTTCCCAAGCACTGGATTATATATCAATGTATAATGATTATACTTAGCATGTTTTTAGCATGATTTTAACCACGGAACCTGACAAACATCTTGCGAGGTTTACCAGCACATCAGGGACATTCCAACACGGGGAGGTTGGAAACAAACACACTGAGACGTGTTTATACCAAACGTTAGGCAAACACTCGGCTGCTACCTTTTTTTTACATATATTTTTATATTATGTTATGTATATTTTATTTATTTAATTACTGCTGACTGGGTATAAAACTGGGTCCTTGGGTACCACAATTTCGTTCCACCCCAATGTACCACATGTGATGTGAATGACACTAAAAGTCTCCTTGAATCCTTGAATCCTTAAGTACATAGTGTACTATATGAAAATCCACAACTTTCCAGTCATACAAACCGGATTCCAAAAAAGGTGGGACACAAACAAAATGTGAATAAAAATGAATGTAATGATGTGGGGGTGCCAACATCTAATATTTTATTCAGAAAATAGAACACAAATCACAGATCAGAAGTTTTAAACTGAGAGAATGTATTCATTTTTAGGGAAAAATCTGTTGTTTAAAAATTTCATGGGCGTCAAACAAATCCCAAAAAGTTGGGACAAGTAGGCAATAAGTCGGATGGGAAAAAGGAAATTGAGCATATAAACGAACAGCTAGAAGACCACTTAACATTAATTAGTCAATTGCAAAATGATGGGTATAAAAAAGAGCTTCTCCAGAGTGTCAGAGTCTCTCTGAAGCAAGATGTAAAGGGATCACCCAATTCCACCATTGTTGCGCAGAAAGATGAATGGTGTTAGCCCTAGCGTAAATAGCAAAGATTTACAGTTATCATCATCAAACCAGTGCATAACATCATCAACAATTCAGAGGAATCTGGAACAATCGCTGTGCTAAGGGTCAAGCCGTTCAAAAATACTCTACTGAGCTCGTGATACTCCGGGCCCTAACGTCACTGCACCTCAAACGGAAGCCACTGTCAAGGGATAACAGAAATGGGCTCAGGAATAATTCCAGGAAAGCATGTCAGTGAACACGATCCCACCGTGCCCATCCGCGTTGCCAGCTGAAAAACTCTACAGGCAGAAAAAGGAAGCCATTTCTAAGCAAGCTCCACAAGCTCAGACGTTTGCACGGGGCCAGGGGTTTTTAAAACGGCAGTGTGGCAATGGAAGACTGTTCTGTGGTCAGATGAGTCAAGATTGAAGTTCTTTATGAACACTGGGACGCCATGTTATCCGGACCAGAGAGGACAAGGACAACCCAAGCTGAGTATCAACGCTCCGTTCAGAAGCCTGCATCCACGATGGGCCTATGGGTTGCATGAGTGCTTGTGGCATGGGCAGCTGCATGTCTGAAAGGCACCATAATGCAGAGAACTATGTTCAGGTTCTAGAAAAACATATGCTCCCATCTAGACGTCATCTCTTTCAGGGAAGACCATGCAATTTCTCAACAAGATAACGCCAGACCACTATTCTGCAGCAATCAACAACATCATGGCTACGTAGGAGAAGCGGTCGGGCTACTGAAATGGCCAGATGCAGTCCAGATCTTTACCTATAGAGAAACATTTGGTGCATCTAAAAGGAAGGTGGACAAAGTAAGGCCCAAGAACGACTGAACAGTTAGAGGCCCTGTATCTAGACATGAATGGGAGAGCATTCCTATTTCTAAAATTGAGAAATGGTCTCCTCTGTAACCAGAACGTCTGTGAGTGTTTGTAAGACGAAGGGGGGGATGCCACACAGTGGTAAAAATGGCCTTGTCCCCACTTTTTGGGGATTGTTGTGGTGCCATGAAATTTGGTGTGAAACAACGTATTTTCCTTAAATGATACATTCTTATCAGTTAAACTTTTGGATCTGTGATTTGTGGTCTATGTCTGAATAAAAGATTAGATGTTCGGCCACCCTCCATCCAACATCATTGCATTCAGTTTTTATTCACAATTTGTTTAGTGTCCCAACTTTTTGGAATCCGGTTTGAAGTAAATCATGAGTAATCATGTAATCATGAGAACTGGAAACAGGATTCTAGTTTGTGCTTTGACACGAATAAGGAAGGATAACGGACACCGAAAGTGCTGTATAGGCACCTCCTGTTTATCAGCTGAGTGACGTTTCAGGAGGCTGCAGGGTGAAATTAAAAGCCCAGTCTCTGCTGATCCATCTCGGTCTGTAATTCTGCTGGGGCGGGAGGACTCGTCGTTTGAAGAAGTGCTGGCTACAGGAGTGCCACTGATGAGATCAGCATCTGCGTTCACTTACAATCACTACAGACTCTATGGAGAAGGGAGAGCGTGTCAGGGGAGGCAGAGCCGGGGATACCAGAGAAGCGTGCAAGGAGGTAAGACTCTGGAGGAAAGGGGTTACACCAACACACAGAAGCAGCAGTTTTTTTCCTTGGGGCTTAAGGGCAGGGGCAGAGGGATCAGCTGTTTCAGATAAGTTTACTGCCGTTTCTCTATTTCTAAAACACACTGCCAAAACTGCGACTATTGTCGCATCTGCACATATGGCTGGAGTTGATTCGCGCTGTGTTGGTTCACAGTAAAACACTGTGTCCCGGTTATTGCAGGACAGGATGCATAATAACTTAACCAGGAAGAAGGAAACATATTACTCTCACCTTTCCCAGAGAGATGTGTACGATCATCAGCAGAACAGCAGGGAACAGATAACGAAAAGCTGATGTACTGAGGTTAGTTAAAATCTGCACTAGGCCAAGGGTGCCAAGGGGGTACTCAGGAGACAAGGGACAAATGAAAATTACTATTTTACACTGGCCCTGTACAAGCTGTTGTTGAATAGCAGATTCTGAAGTGGCATATGTTTAACAAAGAGCGCTGTTAGTTTACTGTAGTTGGCCATGTTACAACGGACTGTACCATGTTGTTACACGATGACTCAAACTGCAAAAGGTTATCAACAAGGCAGGTGCGATGAGCCACAAGGAAGTGGTACTCAGGTGCTTCAGTATTATTTTCTGAGTACTGATTTAATAAAGATCAACACAAAAGTGCAAAAAGAGCCAAAAGTATGATCTATCTAGAAACATCACATCTCTGTTAATCTACTATCGCTAGCTATTAGCATAACAACCTACCGTGTAACTAATGATCTCTATTTTGAGAGGACACAACAGCCTCCACGCCCTGGTCGTGGAACAATCGGGGTTTGTTTGTGAAGCTCGTGGTGAGGTGTGGTTCTACATGGCGGTTTCACAAGAGCACATGGCAACATGAGTTTAATGAAAAACATCTGGTTTCCTTATTAAAGGGAGTGACTCGCTGGCACCATGAGTCCCACCTCAGACGAGTTAGCACAGGTGTACGAGGCCAGGACACTATCGATTTAACTATGATCAGCGGGCAAGCCGTGTAACAGTGCTCCAATGTTTGTCATAGCTAGACACTGAGTAACCAACTCTGCTAAAAACCTTCACCATGGATCCACACAGCAGCTGAAGTACAGCCACGGAGGTGGGCGTTGCCTTAGAGTGCCCAGCGGGTGGAGAGAGAGAGGTTGTGATTATTAAATCTATCATCTATCTCGAAACACTAATGTCTGTAAAATATGATCTTAGCTATAACGTAGCTACGCTATATGCCAAGAACTATCAGCACATTACATCTCATTAATATATTAGCTTCAACGTGTGCATCCTTTGTAACACAGTCCTTATAGCCCGCATTCATATCAGCAACCAGTAAAACACCATGGTAAGAAAAAAAACAGCCTCAGCAGTGTGGGGGACGGGCTTGTACCAGAAGCAATTCTACGGTTGCTATCAGAAACCGAGTGGGATAAGCTGACCAATTCAGAGCACCCTGGGCTCTTCGGGAGGCAGGGCTTAGAAACTGGCGCCTAACAGAGAGTCTCAGACGGAGGATGAATCAGATGTACAGTGCGAGGGGATTACTAGACCTCAAAACTAAATTCGTACCCGGGCAAAAGCCTCACTCTTAGGTTAGC
>JAMWET010003030.1:5000-10000 GCA_024036415.1 Prochilodus magdalenae
CATGTCGGGACTTCACACACGTCATTTCAGACTAAAGAACCACCATATAGCCAGGAACACAGACAGCAGGAGCTACTCTGATCTTAGCTATGATGTTCAGGTTTGTAATATTTGTAATATTATGTTTGTTTATAATGTCATTTCATATTTTTCTCAATATTTGTAACATTAAACACAAAAAAAAAATGTATATATATATATATATATATATATATATATATATATATATATTAAAATAAATAAAATTAAATATAATATATATTATATTATATTATATTATATTATATTATATTAATTATATATTATATATATATATATATATATATATATAAATATATATTTTTATTTTTTATTTATTTTATTTTTTTTTTACATTTTTGGCAAATACCCACAAATACCCGTTTTTCTACTTTTTACAGAAGACTCCTACTGTTCAGGGCAAGTTTGGGTTATGACATACAGTATGACACTGCATTTAAGGTAGTACAAAATTGTCTGGGTTATTATTTAGCACACTGGATGGCTTATACTATTAAACAGAACTATTATACTGTCTGAAAAGCCCTGTTTGGTTCATTGGATGGCTAATATTAGTGCACTGTATAAATCACCTTAGTCAGCCCATTGGATGCCAATAACAATATTCTGTTTCATAGAACTTCATCATACGGCTAATACTACTATACCGCACTATACTGGAACACCTTGGTTAGCTCATCAACCAGCTAATACTATTATACCGCACTATACTGGAACACCTTAGTCAGCTCATCAGAGGGCTAATACTATCATACTGCACTATACTGGAACACCTTAGTTAGCTCATCAACCAGCTAATACTATTATACCGCACTATACTGGAACACCTTAGTTAGCTCATCAACCAGCTAATACTATTATACCGCACTATACTGGAAGACCTTAGTTAGCTCATCAACCAGCTAATACTATTATACCGCACTATACTGGAAGACCTTAGTTAGCTCATCAACCAGCTAATACTACTATACTGCATTATACTGGAACACCATAGTTAGCTCATCAGACGGATAATACTATTATACCGCACTATACTGGAACACCATAGTTAGCTCATCAGACGGATAATACTATTATACCGCACTATACTAGAACACCTTAGTTAGCTCATCGGACGGCTAATACTACTATACCGCACTATACTGGAACACCATAGTTAGCTCATCAGACGGATAATACTATTATACCGCACTATACTAGAACACCTTAGTTAGCTCATCGGACGGCTAATACTACTATACCGCACTATACTGGAACACCTTAGTTAGCTCATCATACGGCTAATACTATTATACCGCACTATACTGGAAGACCTTAGTTAGCTCATCATACGGCTAATACTATTATACCGCACTATACTGGAACACCTTAGTTAGCTCATCATACGGCTAATACTACTATACCGCACTATACTGGAACACCTTAGTTAGCTCATCATACGGCTAATACTACTATACCGCACTATACTGGAACACCTTAGTTAGCTCATCATACGGCTAATACTACTATACCGCACTATACTGGAACACCTTAGTTAGCTCATCAGATGGCTAATACTATTATACCGCATTATACTGGAACACCTTAGTTAGCTCATCATATGGCTAATACTACTATACTGCACTATACCAGAACACCTTAGTTAGCTAATCGGATGGCTAATACTATCATACTGCACTGTACTGGAACACCTTAGTTAGCTCATCGGACGGCTAATACTACTATACCTCACTATACCAGAACACCTTAGTTAGCTAATCGGATGGCTAATACTACTATACTGCACTGTACTGGAACACCTTAGTTAGCTCATCGGACGGCTAACACTACTATACCGCATTATACTGGAAGACCTTAGTTAGCTCATCATACGGCTAATACTATTATACCGCACTATACTGGAACACCTTAGTTAGCTCATCATACGGCTAATACTACTATACCGCACTATACTGGAACACCTTAGTTAGCTCATCATACGGCTAATACTACTATACCGCACTATACTGGAACACCTTAGTTAGCTCATCATATGGCTAATACTACTATACTGCACTATACTGGAACACCTTAGTTAGCTCATCAGATGGCTAATACTATTATACCGCATTATACTGGAACACCTTAGTTAGCTCATCATATGGCTAATACTACTATACTGCACTATACCAGAACACCTTAGTTAGCTAATCGGATGGCTAATACTATCATACTGCACTGTACTGGAACACCTTAGTTAGCTCATCGGACGGCTAATACTACTATACCTCACTATACCAGAACACCTTAGTTAGCTAATCGGATGGCTAATACTACTATACTGCACTGTACTGGAACACCTTAGTTAGCTGATCGGACGGCTAATACTACTATACTGCCTCAAACACCCTAGTTAGTCTCCAAAGCTATGACGCTGTCTCAGACTCATCTTATTTAGCTGATTGGACAGCTATTATAAGGTATCAAAGACCTTTGGATACCTTATAATACCTCATTGGATGGTCAGTAACGTTTATTTTATAGAACTCAATTAGCCCATTAAATGACTCAGCCTCATATACTGCCTCAAATGCTTTATGCCTAATTGATCTAGCACCTTAGCTGGCCAATACTATTCCCCAAATCAGGCGCCTGGCTGAGCCTATTAAATCACCAATATTACTGGTTCCATAGACCTTCATTAGCCCATTGGCCGGCTAATACGGTTATACAGTCTTAAATGTCTTACCTGGCTAATTGGATGGGTTATTTTATAACACTATATTGAATGACCAATGAGATGACACCGTTCTAAAGACCTTATTAGCAGAACTGGATGACCAATATAACAACAAAAACTATAAATTAAAATATACGGTGTGCCACAGCCTACCAGCACCTCAGTAGACTGTCCATTTTGCATAACGGACTACCAACAAGACATGCTTCGGTGGACCCAGCCTTCTCCAGTGCAGTCAGTCAAGGAACCCAATTGGACACCCCTACTCCAGGCACTGTTTGGTTGTGATGCTTCCTCCATTTCTTGATTTTCGGTCCGTACGGTCTTTCTGGGCCTTTTCCTGTTCTTTTTCCGTCGCTTTGTTCCTGTTTGACTCTATTCGCATTCAGACTGAGGAACCTCAGAGACACAGTTATTTTAAACCTGAACCCTCCGCCGGTGCACGCAGGCAGACACCACACCGCTAATTGGGTGGCCTGTTAAGGTCATATTGTGCACCTGAGCGAATTAAGGTTTGTTGGAGTGAAAGGGTTTGAATAGTAATGCAGTTCTCGTATTTCAGTTTCTCTTTGCCGGGTTATTGTAGCTTATTTTATCCGAGGAAAGCTCTGGTTTTGGGTACTGGCTGATGAATAAAACATTTTGAATAATGTGGAGGGAAAAGGTCAAACTTAGAAGCTCATTCAGAGTTTTGAAAGTCTGAGAGTTAAGAGGAACAGTAGGATGGTGGTCACTATGAAGTCGGTCCAGCAATGGGGAGAAGATCTAAGCTCATTAGAAAAGTGGAATGGACAATAATGTGGTGGAACTTTGCTGGAACTCGTTACGGGTAAAATAAAGAGACCTCACCGGAGCATTTGGCTCTAGAACCTTTTTACTTGGAGGCTATTTCAAACTTAAGGGAACCTAAATTTGTAAATTATGGGATATGAACCGAATGGGAACGTTTTGTTCACTGTCGCACAGTGATGATGTCATACGACTGCAGTGCTACAGACAATCAGAAAAGCTGTTCTAATGTTCTTATGTTCTAGATAAAGCTGGAAAGGCTGAATGATACATTAGAGCTCAATGCTACTTGACATGTACACCCTATTAGGGCACTCTCACTCTACATCTACACCACTTAACCCTTTCCCAGGGTGGGGTGTGCTGGAGTCTGTCCCAGTGCTTATTGAGCAGAGGGCAGGAAACACCCTGGACATGCTGCCAGTCCACTGCAGATCCTGGGGCGTTTAAGTCCTGATAGCCACGGTTCATCCACATGCTTGGTTCTTCAAGCTCCACTCTGGTTTCAGATCAGAGAACATCCACAGGTGTTTGTGTCCATCCTTCCACTGTGTGAAACCAGCAGTTCAAGAAGCTCCTCACTGAGAAAAGGAGGCACACCCATCCAACAAAGAGGTGTGCCTCCTGCTGGTGAACAGTAGAATGACCACCCCAACAGAGTCCAGATCTCAATGTTACAGGTAGCCATTTGTGACCAAAAGAATCCTGGTTCCTGAACAGGCTCCGTTCAGGCTTCGTAGAACCTTGATCCTATTCAGGGAACCAGTCTGTGTTTGCACCAGCTTTTTCTGGAACCAAGGAACATTAAAGGATGTGATGTCATCATCAGCAGAGGGCGCTACACAGGGTGGCAAACAGTAGTAGCAAGGCGGTTGGAGCATATAGATTACTTGTGAGAAAGCACGAATCAACTTCTGGAGATAAGAAGATGTAGAGGAGCTTCTTCAGCAGACCACCGGGTGTCGCCACTGTTGCCTTCTTTTTTCTCAACAACTGACACGCCCACAGATGGCGTCACAGTTCAAGCTGAAGAACCTACTATTCTTTGGTTCCAGCTGGGAGGAACTTTTTAGGTTCTGTACCTATTTATTTTCTATGGAAGAAAAGAGGGATGAAGAAATGACACATAGAGGAGTGTGGGTCAGCATGTCTGTGGACATCCGATCACAGAGCTGTCGGGAGAGTGTCAATATCTCAAAACTGTAGGACTAGTTAGCAGACAACAATGTGCAGACAACCAAGAAGAAGAAGAGGGAGAAGAAGAAGAAGAAGAAGAAGAAGAAGCAGAAGACGAAGAAGAAGAAGAAAAGAAGAAGAAGAAGAAGAAGCAGAAGAAGAAGAAGGAGAAGGAGAAGAAGAAGAAGAAGGAGAAGAAGAAGAATGGAAAAAAGAAGAAGAAGAAGAAGAAAGAGAAGGAGACAGAAAAGAAGAAGGAGAAGAAGAAGAAGAAGAA
>JAMWET010003030.1:15000-20000 GCA_024036415.1 Prochilodus magdalenae
GAACAGCAGCTGAAGAGAGGAGCAATAATGCAACAGCACTGCAAGAGCTGCGCACCGAGATTAGGCCCCATCCACAACACGGGCCCCGAGCTAATTACACGGTGACGGAGGCCACACGGACAGCCATGCACCGTATTCCACATACACACTACGTGGCGTAGTCCGGTACCAGCAGCATATCCCAACAACACCCCTCCACCTCTGTAACATCAGGTTTGCGGCCCTACATGCCCATTGCCTATTATCCACTGAGCCACTGTGTGCAAATTAGGGGCGGATCGATACCTAAGCATCGATACCGCCGATCCTGACGTTTACCTTGAGAATCGATACTGGTGCATGAATATCCATAGCTTATTATTTATAGTATAGTGGATGTGTGTTCAATTTCTCCATGAATATCTAAACCAACAAACAAACAAACAAACAAACAAAATGAAGTTGTAAATGAAGGTCTGTAGATTAGGACCTACTCCTCCTTACGCCTTCATCCACTGCTCCCAAATACAGCTTGGGGAACAGGCGCACAATGTGCAAGAGTGAGACTCAAATCCTATTTTGATTGGTAGACGTCCCGGAGCCAGTTATCTAATAAGGATTCATGAGTCTTAGAAAGTCAAAGAAGATCAGATAATTACAAGGTTTGGGAAATAACACACACTGTAAACGTGGAACCTAAAAAATAAAAAAATAAAAATATTCAAGCAGTTGAATACGGTTTACTCAAAAATGACTTTGATTGATGGAATAATCGTTCAAAGTCCTTGTTAGGTTTAAATGAAACGCAGGCCTCCGAAAGCAAACCCAGCAGGACATTATATACACTGTCCTCTATCACACTTTATTACCTCACACATTTTCAGCTCACATGTAAACTACTAGTACAGCTGTACATTTTACACTGTAAAGTGTTTCCATGGTGAAAATCCCAACTTCAATTACTCACATGCAAATGATTTTTAGGTTTAGGTTTTGGGTTCATTCAATCTTTAAAACAAGGACTTGCAATGAACAGTTCTTTCAATCAAGGTGATGTGTGAGTCGAGTTTTTTAGGTTCCAAATTTTTTACTTTGTAAATAGATTAAATTACTTTAGATTAGATTAGATTATTTTACATTAGATTAGATTAGATTAGATTATTTTACATTAGATTAGATTATTTTAGATTAGATTAGATTATATTAAATTAGATTATTTTAGATTAGATTAGATTAGATAATTTTAGATTAGATTAGATTAGATTAGATTAAATTAGATTATTTTAGATTAGATTATTTTGAATTAGATTCGATTAGATTCGATTATAATAGATTAGATTGATTAGATTAGATCATTTTAGATTAGATTAGATTATTTTAGATTAGATTAGATTATTTTAGATTAGATTAGATTAGATTAGATTAGATTTAACTTTGTCATTGTCCAGAGTACATATACAGAGCCAATGAAGTGCAGTTATCATCTAGCCAGAAGTGCAGATACAGTGTTATTTAATTAGTATTAGTTACAAGTAAATACTTGTTTTAGATTAGGTTTTAGGTTTATTAAATCTTTAACCAAAAGGACTTTGAATGAACACTTCCATCAACCAAGTACTTTTTTGACTTGAGCAAAATATATTCAATTGCTCGTCACTTAAACATAATTTTTAGGTTTCACTCTTTAAAGTCTACACTGTAAAAGTTTTATTTTTTTTATGTGACCTGAAATGACTAGAATTACTTGAAAGGCAAAGTTTATTCCACCTAAGAAACGACTCTCCACAAACACTTCTTTGAATTAAAGTACGTTTTGAGTTGAGTAAACGTATTCAGTTGCTTGTAACTTTGTCATTACCCAAAGTACAGGTACAGAGCCGAAGAACTGCAGGTAGCACCTAACCGGAAGGGCAAAGTACAGCATGGTTTACAAACACTGCAAAAAGTTTAACCTAAAAATGATTTAAAGCAATTTTAAATCAATTTGTTCAAAGTCTTTTAGGTTAAATAAAGCAAGTTAATTTACTTGTAACAAATTTGAGGGTTTTTTTTTTTTGTTGGATCAATAAGTTTTTACACTTTTTTAATAATGAGGTCAGATTTTATGCTACATAAGAACCTTCCTTTCTGTTTTTCATCATAAAAAATCACATACAATACAGTATCAGTATCGGGATATTAGCCTTGTTATTACTCGGTATTGGATCAAATGGAAAGTGAGTGGTATCGCCCATCCCTGGTGCAAATGTCATGATGAACGAACCAAAGGAAGTCTGGTTCCAATGACTTCGTAAAATATTGTTATTTTCCATTCTCCTGTAAAGTCTACATTTCAGATAAAGAGATATACAGCACCGTAAGTTTAGAGACACCTCCTCATAGAAGGTTCTCCTTGTGTTTATTGTAATGCTTTACTTTAGAATAACAGACACCAAATTATAAACTAGCCCTCATGGAATTATCCAGTCCACCTTAAACCCCTCCAGAGTGGAGCTGTACAGGAGGATGGAGCAGCTTCCTTACCCTGCAGTGGAGCTGATAGAACAAGGTTTATTACTAAGCAGGTTTGGAGCGATTCTATTGGTCGGTCCATCATGAATATTCACTAACCTGAAAGGAGAACTAGAGCTTTTACACTGTGCAGAAAAAGAGATCAAAGTTTTTACACCACTAAATATATATTAGAGGTGGAGATATGGAGGAGTACCATACTGTGGAGTCAGGAGTAGATGTGGTGTAGCAGGATATGGACTGGTTCAGACTCTCACCAGGTGGAGCTGCTCAGTGTACGACTGTAGAGTCTATAAGATCACCTACTACATCCATTTAGTTGGGTGTGTCTAAACTGGCAGTGTATATATATATATATATATATATATATATATATATATATATATATATATATATATATATATATACACAGTGCTATGCAAAAAGTGAGACCACCCAAATGTACACCCAAGAAAAATAAAATGAAAAACTTCCTGTACCATAATAAGGTAATAAGAGTAAACAACAGTCCCCTGCCAATATTAATATCTATATCAATAGGCAAAAATAAAACTGTAGAACAAAAGTCAGGGTTTAAACATCTTTAAAACGCCCACAATCCCCATGATAAACACACTTAAAGTTCCTTTTCAACACTTTAAGTTATAGTAATATCCCAGAATGCTATGCAGCAACCTTCAGCATCACAGTTCTTTATTTGTGTTATAACAGTGTTATTACAGATTTATTAAAATGGGTTAAATTCTTGGTAAATTGATGAAAACAGAATGTAGCTGTGAAGTACATGAGCTAATTAGTGTTTTATCTTTATCACAGTTTCACTTTTAGATCCTCAAAGAGACACAACCTCCAAAGTCCAGTCTGTGGAGTTGATTTAGCATTTTCAGCTAATCCCAAACCCATCCAGTGATGTTGAGGTTCTGGACTCTGGGCTGGTCAGTCCATTGTTCTGAGAACACCAGCAGCTTCTTTGTTGGATGTGTGTGTCTCCTTCTCTCAGTGAGGGGCTTCTTAGAGAGCTACACATCCTTTCAGACCCATAGGGTCGAGGTGTTTTTATTGGATTTTGTTCCCTGTTTAGTCTGTTGTTAGCAAAAGACTCAATTTCCTGTGATGATTTAAGGGGTATGTCATACCGATAGACTGATTGGTTGAATCAGAGTTCATTATTTAATTTTTTTTAAATTCGGAGAACATATAAGCATTTAGGGAACATTTAGCATAGACATGGAGATATGGATATCTAGAGTTTAAGAATTATTATTCTTTAACTATTACAAATGATGCAGTAACGTCTATAAAACATACAGTATTATATAATATATAATATTATATAATAAATAATATAGGCTTTTATAATATACAGTCACTACAACTAATTATTCAGGCTCTTCTATTAATGATTCAGTATCTACTGTAAACTCTATAATAACTACTCAAATTATTAAGTAACTACTATGAATTATTCAGTAACTACTAAAATGACATATGTAATATAGTAGCTGCCACAAATTCTTAAAAAAAACTCATATTGAGTTACTACTGAAATACTACGTCACTACTATTAATTAAGATGAGGTTTTATTATTATTATTTACAAATAGCAGCAGAACAGATACAGAACAAGAGGTAAACTCAAGTTCAGGTTTACAGAATACAAAATAGGAAATTAATAAATAGAAAATAAAATAATAAATCTAATTGTTTAGTATTGTATTAGTTAAAAATACAATAATATACAATAAGAAACTACAAATGTACATTGTAATTGCACAGGTATATATATCGCACGGTTACTAAAAGATATTGCACAGATATTTTAAAGATATTTCACAGAGACGTTTACCAGCTACACAGATACTGGTAATCTGGCAGTCACCTAAATACTGATGGTATAGGGAGTCCATGAGTTACAGTGGGTTTAGATTAGTTACATGAGTTACAGTGATGTTGTCAGGCGGTACAGGATGTACACAGGTGAGATACAGGTAATGAGATGCAGATTGGTCAATAATTGCGATACATTATAGTAAATGCTGTTTCTTATTTTTGAGCAAATCAGAATTTACTATAAATTATTCAGTATATACGATAAATTATTTAGTATCTACTATAAATTATTTAGTATCTACTATAAATTATTCAGTATATACTATAAATTATTCAGTATATACGATAAATTATTTAGTATCTACTATAAATTATTCAGTATATACTATAAATTATTTAGTATCTACTATGAATTTTTCATTATCTACGGGTAAGATTATTCAGTATATTACGATAAATTATTTAATTAGTATCTACTATAAATTATGTTAGTATCTAGACTATACGCACGTTTATTCAGGAGGATACTATAATTGTTCAGTATATACGATAAATTATTTTAGTATCTACTATAATTATTTCAGTATATACTATATTTTAAAAAAAAAATTCAGTATATACGATAAATTATTTAGTATCTACTATAAATTATTCAGTATATACTATAAATTATTTAGTAT
>JAMWET010003030.1:25000-50834 GCA_024036415.1 Prochilodus magdalenae
CAACTTAACCTTTACGCGCGCGCAGAGAAGTGGGCTCGGGGCGCACGCGCGCTGTTTGCGGGCTAAAAAAAAAAAGAAAGAAAAAAAAAGAATGAATTTGTTTTTGCTTTTGTTTAAAATGATAATTTTAATGAAGGCGGAACAAAAACAGCCTGTTTAGCGCGCGGATGCGGAGAGGAGGCCCCGTGCGTGCGTGTGCACCCGCGCGCACGAACAAGGCAGAGAGATCTCCGCGCGGGACCACCGGCGGTGTTTACACACCGAGGGGAGCAGCTGAGCGCGCGGATCCTCTGGGCGCGTCAAAAAATAAAAAACAGAGTGGAAAAAAAATACCCGTGATTCTCTCGGTAAACACGGCGCTCGCGAACAGGCGCGCGGCTCCCCGCAGACGCCGCCGCTCTCGCGACCCCGGTGGGACGGGCACGCGTGCACCGAGCTGGGGCTACGTGACGTAACGCGGCGCCAAAAGCCTGCAATCTTCGCCTATTAGTTCAAAAATAACACCCCGCGAGTCGCGGGTCACGGAGGCTGCGACTTCTACACCCCACTACAGTCAACAGGAGGCAATAAAGACACCCCGACCGAGCAAACACCCCGCGCTCTGCCAGCGGTGGAGGAGAGGAGCTGAGCACACAGCTAGCAGTGTTAAACTAACCGCTTATAAAGTAAAGTTCAGTCATATTCATATTCTCACTCCTTTATTAAGGAGTGCCCAGCTGCTTTCCCATCTGCATCCCATAATATTAAGCTGGTGCATGTAGAGTTAAACCTAGAACACCTAGTGTGTAAAACGTTTAGTGTGTAGAAGTCTAAGTTGATTGTTTAGTTAGTGTGTAGAATTACAACTAGAATGTTAGTTGTGTGGACTTATAAGAAAAATGTTTGCTCAGTGTGAAAGACTAGAATGTTTAATCAGTATGTAGAATTCTATGTAAATTTAGGCAGTGTGTAGAATTCTAAGTAGACCAAATGGTCAGTATGTAGAAGTCCAAATCAATTGTGTAGTCAGTGTGTAGAATTCTAAACTGATAGTGTAGTCAGTGTGTAGAATTCTAAATTGATAGTGTAGTCAGTGTGTAGAATTCTAAATTGATAGTGCAGTCAGTGTGTAGAATTCTAAATTGATAGTGCAGGCAGTGTGTAGAATTCTAAATTGATAGTGCAGGCAGTTTGTAGAATTCTAAATTGATAGTGCAGGCAGTGTGTAGAATTCTAAATTGATAGTGCAGGCAGTGTGTAGAATTCTAAATTGATAGTGCAGGCAGTGTGTAGAATTCTAAATTGATAGTGCAGGCAGTGTGTAGAATTCTAAATTGATAGTGCAGGCAGTGTGTAGAACTCTAGATTGATAGTGCAGGCAGTGTGTAGAACTAAATTGATAGTGCAGTCAGTGTGTAGAATTCTAAATTGATAGTGCAGGCAGTGTGTAGAATTCTAGATTGATAGTGCAGGCAGTGTGTAGAATTCTAAACTGATAGTGTAGTCAGTGTGTAGAATTCTAGATTGATAGTGCAGGCAGTGTGTAGAATTCTAAACTGATAGTGTAGTGTAGTCAGTGTGTAGAATTCTAAACTGATAGTGTAGTCAGTGTGTAGAATTCTAAATTGATAGTGTAGTCAGTGTGTAGAACTCTAAATTGATAGTGCAGTCAGTGTGTAGAACTCTAAATTGATAGTGTAGTCAGTGTGTAGAATTCTAAATTGATAGTGCAGTCAGTGTGTAGAATTCTAAACTGATAGTGTAGTCAGTGTGTAGAATTCTAAATTGATAGTGCAGTCAGTGTGTAGAACTCTAAACTGATAGTGTAGTCAGTGTGTAGAACTCTAAATTGATAGTGCAGTCAGTGTGTAGAATTCTAAACTGATAGTGTAGTCAGTGTGTAGAACTCTAAATTGATAGTGCAGGCAGTGTGTAGAATTCTAAACTGATAGTGTAGTCAGTGTGTAGAACTCTAAATTGATAGTGCAGGCAGTGTGTAGAACTCTAAAATGATAGTGTAGTCAGTGTGTAGAATTCTAAATTGATAGTGTAGTCAGTGTGCAGAATTCTAAATTGATAATGTAGTCAGTGTGCAGAACTCTAAATTGATAATGTAGTCAGTGTGTAGAACTCTAAATTGATAGTGCAGTCAGTGTGTAGAATTCTAAATTGATAGTGCAGTCAGTGTGTAGAACTCTAAACTGATAGTGTAGTCAGTGTGTAGAACTCTAAATTGATAGTGCAGTCAGTGTGTAGAATTCTAAACTGATAGTGTAGTCAGTGTGCAGAACTCTAAATTGATAATGTAGTCAGTGTGTAGAACTCTAAATTGATAGTGCAGGCAGTGTGTAGAACTCTAAAATGATAGTGTAGTCAGTGTGTAGAATTCTAAATTGATAGTGTAGTCAGTGTGCAGAATTCTAAATTGATAATGTAGTCAGTGTGTAGAACTCTAAATTGATAATGTAGTCAGTGTGTAGAACTCTAAATTGATAGTGCAGTCAGTGTGTAGAACTCTAAATTGATAGTGCAGTCAGTGTGTAGAATTCTAAACTGATAGTGTAGTCAGTGTGTAGAATTCTAGATTGATAGTGCAGTCAGTGTGTAGAATTCTAAATTGATAGTGTAGTCAGTGTGTAGAATTCTAAACTGACAGTGCAGTCAGTGTGTAGAATTCCAATTAGAATGGTTGTGCACTCTGTAGAATTAAAACCAGAACGTTCTGTGTGTAGAACTCAAAGTAGAGGATTTGCTCAGTATGTAGAATTAAAACCAGAACTTTTGCCCAGTGTGTAGAATTGTAAGTAGAGGATTTGCTCAGTGTGTAGAATGTTAAGTCCGGTTGTAGAATTCTAAATAGAATTTTAAGGCACCATGTAGAATTATAACCAGCACGTGCACAGTCCACAGTCCTCTAGCTGGAATATGTAAACAGTGTGAAGGAGATTCCGTCTTCCTCCTTATAGAGAATTCTCCGGGCATAAGAACAGGGCACCCCGGTGACACGACCTCAGTGTTTTAAATTAGTTTATTTTATTTGACAAAATGATTACAAAAAAGGAAAATAAAGACAGGATGGAGACACAGCCGGCCTGGGCTTCCACACGTGCGTGTCTGAGTGTCCTTAGTTCTGCAGCACGGTTCTAGACTCGCACGGTTCTAGACTCGCATCTCTTCATTAAGCGCTAAACACCACAATCTGATCCGGAGTCTGCTAGAACAGCAAACCAACTACCAACACGGAAACTCGAGTCTGAACTGAGATCTCCGAGTTCTGGGAAGGCCGAGCTGTCGTTTACAGGGGGCTCGGTATGGTGGGCTTTGATTAATGCAGTCTGAGGGGAAGGTGGGGGCTGTTAGTGCTGAGGTCACTCCGTCTCAACAGCTCACCTATCCATACGTTCCGATCACATTCCTAGATGCTTCCCCCTCAAGGCATTACGGTGCATTAGTATTTACAGAATCCGTCTAAGTTGGCGCCTGAGCGTACGTGTGTGGGTGTGGGTGTGTTTGTGTGTGTGGGTGTGTGTGTGGGTTTGTGTTGGTTACAGAAGATGGCAGAACCTACTGAGGATAAGCTTCAATCAGCATGGCGTGGCCCTGAGACAGAAACGAAGACAGAGCACGTTAGCATTAGCGTGCAGAGGAGGACAGATCCATCAGATACAATAAACACTAAGGTACTCCCCGCCGACTTTCCTCGTTACACAGGAGCCCCAGCACCTACTAATCTCCCAGCGTTCGGTGTATATACGTATTAATGCACTGAAATTAATATTTGGGTTGTTTTCTGTATAATGCTGACATTTATTGATGCTTTCGATTTAATCTAACAATGCAAATCAAGGGTAAAACACTCAGTTCAGGGTTAATCCAGGTCTGGATACTTTAAATTCTGATTAATCCAGGTTTAATCCGGGTTTAGATCCTCAGGCTGAGATGAATCCAAATTTCCATAATCAATCTAAATTTAATCCAGGTTAAATCCCAGTTTAAATACTCAGCCCATGATAAATCCACGTTTAATCCAGGTTTAGCGAGTAAAATACATAGACTAATTCATCCAGGTTTAGATAGTCAGTCTATGTGTTTAGATATTCAAGACTGATTAATTCAGGTTTAGATAATCAGTCTATGCTTAATCCAGGTAAAATCCCAAGTTTAAATACTCAGCACATGATTAATCCGTGTTTAATCCAGGTTTATGTACACACCTATGGTAAAACCATGATTAATCTAGATTTAGATACTCATTCTATAATTAATCCAGGTTTAGATAATCAGTCTATGTTTAATCCAGGTTGAATCCAGTTTTAGATACTCGGAATATAACTAATGCATGTTTAATCCAGGTTTATATACACAAACTGCTACTTAGCTAATCAGGCTGTGATTAATCCAGGTATAGATACACATACTGTAATTACTCCAGGTTTAGAAACTCAGACTGTGATTAATCCAGGTTTAAATACTCAGAGTGTGATTAATCCAGGTAAAATACTCTGACTGTGCTTAATCCAGGTTTAAATACTCCGACTGTGATTAATCCAAGTTTAGATACACCGACTGTGATTAATCCAGGTAAAATACTCTGACTGTGCTTAATCCAGGTTTAGATACACCGACTGTGATTAATCCAGGTAAAATACTCTGACTGTGCTTAATCCAGGTTTAGATACTCAGAGTGTGATTAATCCAGGTTTAGATACTCAGAGTGTGATTAATCCAGGTTTAAATACTCAGAGTGTGCTTAATCCAGGTTTAAATACTCCGACTGTGATTAATCCAGGTTTAGATTCTCAGAGTGTGATTAATCCAGGTTTAGATACTCAGAGTGTGATTAATCCAGGTTTAGATACTCAGAGTGTGATTAATCCAGGTTTAAATACCCAGAGTGTGATTAATCCAGGTTTAGATACTCAGAGTGTGATTAATCCAGGTTTAGATACTCAGAGTGTGATTAATCCAGGTTTAGATACTCCGACTGTGATTAATCCAGGTTTAGATACTCCGACTGTGATTAATCCAGGTTTAGATAGACATTTTTCTAGGTTGAGATCCAGGTTTAAATACTTAAGCTGTAATTTACACAGGTTTAAACCAGATTTAGAGGTTTAAACTGAAAATACTTGTGAGATTACTGTAATTCCGGTTTTTCGGTGTTTCACTGCAGCCCTAATTAAATCTTGTGTTTTTTTGGCCAGGCTTTTCTGGCCTTCCCACTTTGAAAATCTGTGGAATTCTCCTTAGGGTGTATTTTCAGGGTATGTTTCCACACCGGTGTAAAATCTTACCTGCCCTCCTGCAGCACATGCTGCCACCAGCCCGTACTGACCCCCCTCCTTCTTAAGCCGGTGTGCCACTGTAGTAACCAGCCTGCAGCCGGTGGCGCCAAACGGGTGTCCCAGAGAGAGCGATCCGCCCCACGTGTTAAACTTCTCCATCGGCGGGGCGCCCACCTGAGACACGAGCATACACAGGGCACACACAGGGTTTACACAGGGTTTAAACGTGTACAGTCCTATACACCGATTTTAAACCGTCCTCTGTGTCCTCTGAGTGCGGCGCTGCTAAACATTAGTGCACAAGTCCTGTATATTCACTGATTATTGTGAAAAAAATTATAAAATATTTATTTTATTGTGTCATAATATTATAATAATATTTTAGTGTCAGAAATTTTGCACAGGCCACATTTTATGTTTGATTTTTCCCCCAATAGGTTACATTCGGCAATTAAACAGGATCTGCTGTGCTGTCATAGTTACATAATTCCTCAACCATACCTTAGCTTTCCGGCCCATGTAGGTCTGAGCAAACCAGTCCGACTCCATGGCAGTCAGATTAGCCAAAATTTGGCCCTGTAAAGACAGAATATCCATTATACCATAAAAACAAAACACAGTATAAAGACATACACAACGAATTTCGCTCCATATACATCCCGAACGCGATAACGAGAATCGCTATGCAATTAAGAACCTCATTTTGAAATTTGTGCATGTGGGATGTAACTCAGGATGTCCACTCACCAACTAAGCTACAAAAACAGCCCCTTTAAAATGCACCATGAGGCCACAACAACCAACATATTTACACCCGTCCATCTACTCCGACTATGGCAGTTTAGCTCCGCCCCTTGATGCTAAAGTCAAAAAATGGGAACAAAAAATCAATAGGCTTAAACTGGCGGATTTATAAAATGCTATTCCATCATTTGGCCACATGGGGGCACTAAACCACCCACAATGCCGAGCTGGCAGGGGAACGCCGACAGCTGTTCAGACTGTAGGCAGAATTCCTTCTGAAACGTAAACAACGTCGATCAGAGTGGGCTGAAAATGAAAAGTTGAAATATGGAATACTGATGATGCTGATACTGGAAAATCTGAAAAACTAGGATCTCTATGGGAACGGTTTTGCCTTGCAGCCTTATGCTGGGAATGTCTTCTCGTGAAGCAATGTCTCAGGCATCACATGGCGCATCCGGAACCACTGCATGTAATGCGAAGCAGGCGTCTGGTTCCCACCACCACCTCCGCAGTGACCGGTTTTGACTTGGTAGGTTTCTCTAGAACACACTACACCACCCGAATATCCACCCTGAATATCCCTGATCTTAACCACGCAGAAAGCTCCTCCTATGCACTCCTCATCAAAGTAGTAGCTGCACCCAGAAGCAGGTGTGGGAGTGCAGGTGTGTTGGGAATCAATATTTATTGAGCTACACATACAGAAGTCTGTCTCTCAGTATGGCGTCGGGCCGCCGTGTTCGCTAACCCAACACGCCAGACGTCTCGGTATGGAGCTGTAGAGCTTCCTAATGGTGTCCTGTGATAATCCATCCCATGCATCTTGAACATCCTCACACAGCTCCTGCAGATAGTGCGGTAGGGGTGGAGGTGGAGGGACACCAGGCCTTCTGGATGTGTGATAACAAACCGTCCATCTTGGTGCTGACCACGGTGCCTCCACACACGGATTCGTTGGGCGTCTCCACCAAGACCAAAGCGGGACTCGTCACTGAAGATGACCTGCTGCCATTCTGAGTCACTCCATGACAGTCTGGTACGACACCACTGCAGTCTTTGGTGACGGTGACGTGGTGTTAAGGACAGTCGTGGTAACGGTCTGTGTGCATGTAGTCCTGTGTGGTGCAGCCGTCTGCCAACAGGATGCTCATGGAGGACACCACTGCTCGCTGGATGTCTATAGCGGTGGCTGTTGGGTCAGTCAGGTACAGAGATAAGGCCCGTTCCTTGCTACGTCACATGCACGGCTGGGTGTGAAGTTTGTCAAACCCACCCACCAAGAGAGCGAGTCTACAACACCATCTATATATAAAGACTGTGCTTCTCACATTCCTCCTCATTTCCCCTCTGCTTTGGTGATGTAACAGGCTGCTAGTGTCAGACTGGGGACTGTCAATCATCAGGGCCACGCCCACACGGTTCTGTTTGAGATTTGCTTCATCAGATTTCTGTCTCGTGATGTTTAATATTTGAGATCGTGTTCCCCGGCACTTGAAATATGAATTGTGTCATTAATCAGTTTATTATACATGTGATTCCTTCTGTACAGCAGCCTTGGTTAATACAGCGCCGCGTTATTAGAGTCACTCACAGCGAACGCCTCGTGGAACTCGAACACGTCAATGTCAGCCAGCGTCAGGCCGCTCCTCTCCAGAACCTTCGGAGTGGCGTAGGTCGGGCTGGAAGACACACATCAGCCTTTCAGAACTTTTCCAAAAGAACTGCATCCATTCAGACAGACAGGCAGGCAGACAGACAGGCAGACAGGCAGACAGACAGGCAGACAGACAGGCACGCAGACAGACAGACAGACAGACAGACAGGCAGGCAGACAGACAGACAGGCAGACAGACAGGCGGACAATCTAGACCCACTGTCCATGTTATCAGCTCCACTGACCATACAGGACACTCTGTAGGTGTACAGGTCCAGACTGTAGTCCATCTGTTTCTCTGTATACTGTATTACCCTGTTCTTGAATGGTCAGGACCCCCACAGGACCACCACAGAGCAGGTATGATGTGGGTGGTGGATCATTCTCAGCACTGCAGTGACACTGACGTGGTGGTGGTGTGTTAGTGTGTGTGGTGCTGGTGTGAGCGGATCAGACACAGCAGTGCTGCTGGAGTGTTGAGACACTGTGTCCACTCACTGTCCACTCTATTAGACACTCCTACCTTGCTGGTCCACCTTGTAGATGGACAGTCAGAGACGATAGCTCATCTGCAGCTGCACAGTGCAGTGTTGGTCATCCTCTAGTCCTTCATCAGTGGGCACAGGACGCTGCCCACAGGACGCTGGCCCACAGGACGCTGGCCCACAGGACGCTGCCCACAGGACGCTGGCCCCACAGGACGCTGGCCCACAGGACGCTGCCCACAGGACGCTGTAGGCTGGATAGTTTTGATTGGTGGACGATTCTCATTCACAATATTATGCCTGATCCACTCACACTAACACACCAGTGTCAGCGCAGTGTTGAGAGTGATCCACCATCCACATAGTACCTGCTCTGTGGTGGTCCTGTGGGGGTCCTGTCCATTGAAGAACAGGGTAATACAGTATACAGAGAAACAGATGGACTACAGTCTGGACCTGTACACCTACAGAGTGTCCTGTATGGTCAGTGGAGCTGGTAACAGACAGTGAGTGTAGATACAGGAGGTGGTTTTAATATTCTGATATGACTGATGTGGAATGGCGTGTGTGTGTGTGTGTGTGTGTGTGTGTGTGTGTGTGTTGAGCTGAACGGGTTCTGTGCAGTACTAAAGGAGAGATAATAAACACGGTGGTGTTAAAGAGTAATGAGCATTGTATCGTTCCGGCACTGAACTCCTGTTTAAGCAGTAAACACCGGGTGAGCACGATGAAGCAGCCAGAGCAGCTCGCAAATGTACACAGCATGCATAGTTTAACACCAGCCATCAACACAAACAAAACCGCAGCAGAGCCGCTCGCCGCTTTACCAGCACCACTACAAGCTCTACACTAACAAACAAACACAAACACAAACACGGGGAGAGAAGAAAGCCACGAGCGCCGAGAAGGAAGCTGTCACTCACCCCAGCAGAAGCTGGTCTTTAGGGTCCTGAGATACGTACACAAAATCTCTACAACAGAAACAAACAAACACAAACAACACAAAACTTTCAGTATCAAACGCAGGAGGGAGCGGGAGTCGCCCGCCGCGCCGGCGCGGTGCGTGTAGCAACGAGGAGGAGGTGCGGTGCGTGCCTGATGGGAATATTAGAACTAATTCTCGTGCAGCACAGATCAGTTATTCTACCGCACATCGCTTATTGTTTGTGTAGCGCTATCAACGTGTCATCGTGTAGCACTGTTATACTGTGTAGCGCTGATGCGTTCTTCTACCGTGAAGCATTGCCGTGTTCTTCTACCATGTAGCGCTGCCGCGTTACTCTATCATGTAGCGCTGCCGCGTTACTCTACCGTGTGGCACCGCAGTGTTATTCTACAGTGTGGCACTGCCGCGTTACTCTACAGTGTGGTGCTGCTGGGTTATCCTACAGTGTGGCGCTGCCACAATTCTCGTGCAGCACAGATCAGTTATTCTACCGCACATCGCTTATTGTTAGTGTAGCGCTATCAACGTGTTATCGTGTTACTGTGTAGCGCCGCTGCGTTCTTCTACCATGTAGCACTGGCATGTTCTTTTACCGTGTAGCGCCGCTGCGTTCTTCTACCATGTAGCACTGGCATGTTCTTTTACCGTGTGGCACCGCAGTGTTATTCTACAGTGTGTCGCTGGCACGTTATTCTACCGTGTGTCGCTGGCGCGTTATTCTACTGTGTGTCGCTGCCGCGTTACTCTACCGTGTGATGCTGCTGTTTTACTCTACATCGCTTATTGTTAGTGTAGCGCTATCAACGTGTTATCGTGTAGCACTGTTATACTGTGTAGCGCCGCTGAGTTCTTCTACCGTACAGCACTGGCATGTTCTTTTACCGTGTAGCGCCGCTGCGTTCTTTTACCGTGTAGCGCCGCTGCGTTCTTTTACCGTGTAGCGCTGGAACATTCTTCTACCGTGTGGCACTGCCGCGTTACTCTACCGTGTGGCACTGCCGCGTTACTCTACCGTGTGGCGCTGCCGCGTTACTCTACCGTGTGGCGCTGCTGCGTTATTCTACCGTGTGGCGCTGCTGCGTTATTCTACCGTGTGGCGTTGCCGCGTTACTCTACCATGTCATGCTGCTGTTTTACTCTACAGTGTGGCGCTCCTGCATTATTCTACCGCGTGGCGCTGCCGCGTTATTCTGTTGCTGTGTAATATTGTCATTGTACAGAACTGTGTTGTTTATTACCTCAGGTAGGCTTTAGGCTTGTACCCCATAGCAAGCGCCTTCTCTTCCGACATTATCAGCACAGCAGAGGCACCATCAGTCTAATGATGACACACAGACACACACACATACACACGCAGACACACACGCAGACACACACGCAGACACACACGCAGACACACACGCAGACACACACGCAGACACACACGCAGACACACACGCAGACACACACAGCTTTGTTTAATAAAGCAGGATATTTCAAAACTGAGGGAAATTCCAATGGAACAGTGTTTGGGCTTAAAGCCGTCCTGACTAAGTCCTGGGCTGTGGCGCCCTCTCTGGTGGAAATATGTCATTGCAAGTGAGATGCAGAAGAGCCTACATTAACGTCACATCACCCCCAGCAAATATGGGGAGCAGCTGGGGGTAACAGTCAACACTAGTGATGACCTACAGCAGGACTGCTCACTGACCAGGTAGGAGGAGTTAGCAGCAGTGACGGTTCCGTGTGGCTTGATGAAAGCGGGTTTCAGCTTGGCCATCTGTTCCATGGTACTGGGCCGGATGCCATTGTCCTTGGATACGATGTCCTTGCCTGCAACAAAGCAAGACCAGCTGCATGACCGGGACAGTCCCTGCAATCCCACATTGAATCCCACCTCCCACCTTCACAAACCACATCCACACGTATCCACTCCTCAAAACACAGTCACAGGGCTCACCAGGCACTTTGAAGCTGACGATGTCACTGAGCAGACCCTCGTCCTGGGCCTTCTTGGCGAGCGTGTGAGAACGCAGAGCAAACTCGTCCTGGTCGAGTCGGGAAATACCGAATGCTGCAGCCAAGCGGTCAGCGGAGTGACCCATCGTTTCTGCTGTGGAGAATTCAGCCACCGCAGGGAGCTACAGAGAGAGAGAGTAAAAGGGTCAAAAGGAGAAGAGAAAATAAGACAGAGATAGATAAGATAGAATACAATAGAATAGAAGATGAAGATAAAAGAAGAGAGGAGAAGGGAAGAATAGAGAAATGGAAAGAGAAGAGGAATAGAGGACAGGAGAAGAGAAGAACAGAGGACAGGAGAACAGAAGAATAGAGGACAGGAGAAGAGAAGAGCAGACCAGAGAAGACCAGAGGAGAGGAGAGGAATAAAGGACAGGAGAAGAGAAGAGAAGAGAAGAGGACAGAAGAAGAGAAGAGAGGAGAGAAGAGAAGAACAGAGGACAGGAGAAGAGGAGAGAAGAGAAGAACAGAGGACAGGAGAAGAGAACAGAAGAGGACAGAAGAAGAGAAGAGAGGAGAGAAGAGAAGAACAGAGGACAGGAGAAGAGAAGAGAAGAGGACAGAAGAAGAGAGGAGAGGAGAGGAGAGCCAGGAGCAGAGTTCTGAAACATGTGAAGGCATTAGGTCCTCCAGGGCCACTAAGGTGCATTATGGGTATTGTAGTACCTCAGGTGCGAGGTGAGAGAGGCGAATAGACCCCAGCAGAGACAGTCTGGCTCCGAGCGTCTTCGCCTTGTTCAGCGACAGCATTGTCTTCCTCATTTTACGGCTGTGGCGAATCGGGACGTCCGACATGAACTCCACTCCACCCGCCACGATGGCATCACACTGCCCGGAGGCAATCAACCCCACGCCTGCGAAACACGACACACACAACATGCATACAGTTTCATACACGTTTATGTACATGATGTGCAAAAGATATAAGCATCAGTCCATAATTCCCATCCCCTCATTTTACTTCATGGTTACTACATACTTACAGTTATAATACAGGGTTTCTGTTTACAGCGCTGTGTGACTATCAGCATTCTGAATGTATCTAATAATAATAATAATAATAATAATAACAATAATAATAATAAAGTACCTGTAGTCATGGCTTGATTGGAGGAGATGCAGGCCATAGTGACAGTGTGAGCTGGAGTTTTATCAGAGAATCCTGCACCCAGCGCAGCCTGCACACAATCATGCACACATTACTACACTTATTACTACAACACTCATTAATACTACTACTACTACAACAACAACAACACTCATCACTACTACTACAACAACACTCATTAATACTACTACTACTACAACGCTCATCACTACTAATACACTCATTACTACTACTACTACTACTACTACTACTACAACAACAACAACAACAACAACAACAACAACAACAACAACGCTCATTAATACTATTACGCTCATTAATACTATTACGCTCATTACTACTACAACACATTACAACTACTACTACAACACTCATTACTACTACGACCATTAATGTTACTACACTCATTATTCTTACTACTACTACTACTACTACTAAAACACTCATTACTACTACTACGCTCATTACTACTACTACTACTACTACTACAACGCTCATTACTACTACAACACATTACTACTACAACAACGCTCATTACTACTACTACAACAACAACAACAACAACAACAACAACAACAACAACACTCATTACTACTACTACTACTACAACAACGCTCACTACTACTACTACTACTACTACGCTCATTACAACAACAACAACAACAACAACAACAACAACACTTATTAATAAAGTTATTACCACACTTAACCTCTCAAAAGCCCAAAAAGACGCACATCAGCTCAACGCTGCAATGCCTTATGTCTTTGCTCAGCTGAAGTCAAAGTCAGCTAGATAGCTCTCTGTGTACACTGACCTCTCTGGCCACATTGCTGGTCTTCACCTCCTGAATGACCGACCCATAGACGATATAGTCCACAGCATCTTTAGGGAACGCAGTTCTGTTCAGCAGACCTCTGGAGAAACACACACACACACACACACAACTTAGCCTACAGCAGTTCAGCTCCACCCACTCACACTAACATTGTGTTTCAGCCTGGACTGCCTTCTGAATAAGACACAATGTGGGGCAGCCAATCAGAACAGACCTCCTTTACATATATCAGTCTTAAAGGCACAGTAACAAAAATATCTAAGGGACCAAAAAAAAAATCTGGATTTAGCGTCTGCATTAGCTTCACAAACACACGGCTGCACTTACTGCAGGGCGGCTCTGGCCAGGTCGTGAGGCATCAGATTGGCGTATCTGTGAAAGAAGCAAACAAGGAAGTCTTATAAACACTGAAAGCTCAAAGCAAGAAGGGCCTGGCTTTAATTCCCCGACTGGGGCATGCAGGCTCCCTCCTGTGTGGAGTTTGAAGGTTTGCATCTGATCTGGAATTTGGGAGACATGTGTCCAGTAGCGCAGAGAATAAAACAGAACTGAGACATTTTGGTCCAACACAAACCCAGAACCTGTACTACTAGAGACACTGATCAGTTCCAGGTGGGCTCTTATATATATATATATATATATATATACAGCTCTGGATAAATGTTATAAATGTTATGTGTATATATATATATATATATATATATATATATATATATATATATATATATATATATATATATATATATATATATATATATATATATATATATATATATAAAAATTATATTTAAATAATTAAATTAATTAGTGGAGTAGGGCTAAAACAGCCAACAACATATATACACATACGATTTGGACAGTGAATAAATGGCTGTATGTGTGTTGCAGACAAGGAGACCCCTGGTTCCCATCACCACCACCCCTGTAAAGAACATCTGGACCACCTCACACCAAACCCACTCCCAAGTCACCCTGTTTACACCTCATATGCTCAATTATACTCTCCATTTTAACTATTGGACCAGTAATTCATATTCAGTGATACTCCTCCGGTAGATTTTAGACAGGCCTAAAGCTACCCAAGCCCTGCAGCCATCCTAACCATCACACCTCTACCTCTGAATTACCCAGGAATTCAGAAGTCAGTTCATACGACACACAAACACGCCCACACGGTTTACTCACGTGGTGCCAGACTGCAGGAACGGTGTGCGGACGCCCTCGACCAGAACGATGTTCTTCACTCCAGGCCTGGCCAGAGACTTCTTACTTTTTGCTGTAAATAAAAACACTCCCATTAAAACCAGCGACATGAAAGAGAGGGCACCTACCGGGTCTGAGCACTTGTGACGCCACTGCATGACAGTGACTACACTAATGACGTTCTGATCTACAGCAAACATACAAAACTGATTAAAGGGCCCATACACTCATCATCAAAGAGCTGCACAAATAGCCGCACCCTAAAGGGGTCAAGCGAGAGGAAAGAAACTGGGTTTGACATGGTGAGACATTCAAATGATTCAAATTTCCAACTGTGCGCCTTATCGATGTACCAGGACTGATCGGATGGCCATCTGGTTAGTGCAGCACCATTGGCAGACGGCTGCACCACCCAGAACTACATGCACGCAGACCGTTACCACGACTGTCCTTAACACCACGTCACCGGCACCAAAGACTGCAGTGGTGTCGTACCAGACTGTCATGGAGGGACTCAGAATGGCAGCGGGTCATCTTCAGTGACGAGTCCCGCTTTAGTCTTGGTGGAGACGCCCAACGAATTCGTGTGTGGAGACACCAAGATGAACGGTTTCTCGTCACGTGTCACTTTTCTAGAAGGTCAGGTGTCACTCCACCTCCACCCCAACCGTGCAGCTATTCTTTTGATGATGAGTGTAAAATTGAAAAACAAATGTTTACTCACTTTCCTGAAATTACAGGACCTGTAACTACACAGTGTTGCTTTTGTTAGCTAGCGCTGGCTGTAGAGAGAGGCTATAGGACTACAGTACCAGCTGGAAGACACAGAAAGAAGAAGAATCCTTGTTGAAATGTCCGACTGTAGCTTAAATATATCAGTAGCTCTATACATAAAAATTTCCAAGATTATTATTCCTTATTGTTATTGCAGCTACAAGGCTAATTCACCAGCTCTTATTCACCAGCTTCCTTCCTGAATTGTCCCGTTCCACCTTAAATGGTGCAGCAGTTACTATAATGGCTCAGGTGCCAGGATGTAACCGCTGTACCTTTTAAGGTGGAACAGGAAACCAGGTACAGGAAGCTGGCCAATCTGCTTATCGGAAAATGTTTCGACCACTACACTATGAGTTACCATGCTGTACTTATAATATGAGCATACAAGGTAGAACCACTGAACGGGTAGAAGCTATAGCTAGAACACAGGTGCAATATAAGCTCAGTGCTAGAGGTTACACACTGCCCCTTTAAAGAGCAATGTAGAACCGAGCTCATTTAGTGTAGTCAGTATTAAAGGCACAGTAACAAACAGCTTGTTTCATTCTGAGACATAAAGAAAAGTTGGACAGTGACCAACTTCATTATTAATTTAATGCAGAAATTCATTATGAGCGGTTTTGGTACATGAACCAACATGCATGTCACAAGTGGACCTTAAAAAGAGAATAGGGATGGAAAAAAAAAAAAATACTATATGGGCCCTTTAATGGATCATCACATAATACATTTCATACCTCAGCCCTATCTTAACATGGCAACTTTCAGAAAGCAAATAACATCAACACCATCTTTAATGGAAGCGTGCATGTGTCACCTTGAGCCTGCAGGGGAGCGGAGGCACTGAGGGAGCGTGTTGCTGTACAGAGAGAAAGAAACAACGAAATTAATTATATTTTAGTAATCTTTACCATTGGACCACCACAGGACCACCACAGAGCAGGCACTATGTGGGTGGGGGATCATTCTCAGCCCTGCAGTGACACTGCCATGGTGGTGGTGTGTTAGTGTGCGTTGTGCTGGTGGGAGTGGATAGAGAAGTCCTGCTGGACACCTCAGTGTCACTGCTGGACTGAGACTCGTCCACCAACCAAACACTATCCAGCACAACAGCATCCTGTGGTCTCTGACTGTTCATCTACAAGGTGGACTGGGCAAAGCTGCTTACCATACTGGAGCGCCCTGGAGGAGTTCACCGGGGAGGTCCTCAGGGAATTCATCAACATTGACGCCATTTTTAAATTCTGCTAGATTTAAAAAAAAAAAAAAAAAAAAAAAAAAAAACTGTTAGTGAGAACTGAACAATGTTACTAGGGCCTTTATTCAGGACCTGCCCTTTTAAAATGAGTGGGAAATTAAAGACAGGTCCAGATGGGGATAAGAAACAAGTCACAAAGAACCTACACAGCATGCATTATAATGGGTGTCCCTGTATTTTATCATTATTATAATCATACATATTTACATATACAGACATTTGAATATATTATATGTATCCATTTTTATTATTATTGTCATAATTATTGATGTTATTATGTATTGTTACAGTTGTATTGTTGTTCTACAGATGTTGGGCTGTTTATATGCCCACTTGGTAACTTAACCTGATTAGCTCTGTGCTAAAATGCCCCGTGACCTTTCACCCACTTCCATTGCCAGCCTGCTGAATGACAAGGACAGTGTGATCTAAATCGCCCACCCTGTGACATAATCCCTGACCCTTCACTCACAGCGCACAAACAGTGATATGAAGCACTAACACACTTATAAACCGGCTTTAAACCCCCTTAACAGCAGCAACGTCAATACAGTCACAGACTAACGCAGCTCAATGGAGCGCGCGCAGCTCTGCAGCCGGCCCGGGAGCGCGCGCACTGCGCATGTGCACGGAGCCGCACGCATTCGGTGAAACGAGCGCATTAGCTGCGTGTATAAGTCTGTAGAAGGTCTACCTGTACGGATCCCGCTGTATCACGCAGTCTGCACCGCCGCTGCTGTCCGTCTTCCTGAGTCTGAGCCGAGATGCCAATCGACTACATAAAAAACGCAGCTGAGAAGACCCGCTCGGGGTGGTCCTGAAATATGCCTGAATGAAAAAGTCCGGAAACTTCACAAACGGCGCAAAACACGTTTCATAACGCACAGCAAACATATAAAACGAGTGCTCGCGCTTTCGGTAAGGATGGGCTGCCTATCTGCACGTGCGCGCGCGTTTAATCGTGATTTTAATTATGAGGCGCAGCGCGCAGGCAGGGTCCGGGGCGGTCCTCGCTCGCGCTCAGGCTGTTTGTACCCGCCCTCCGTCCGCCCCTCCCTCCTCGCTCGCGCTTTCGGTTGACGGGTTTGTGTGAGACGTGCTCTAGAGCTGCGATGGCGAGCGTGAGAGCGGCGGGAGCCTTGGTCAGATCTGCGGCCGGCAGATACGGTCATTTCTCAGGTGGGTGCGCACGAGGCGCGCGGGGGTCTTGCATGTCGTGCTTGTGTTTGTGCAAAGTTCGTGTAAAAGGTAGAGTTGTGTTCAGAGACCTTATTCGACCCTGCTGGCCGAGGAGGAGAATGAATGAACTTTCACCCACTTCTGCAGGAACGGAGGGAGGGAGAGAGAGAAGGAGGGTGAGAAGGAGGGAGCGGGTGCATGACCTACAGACCACTCTGTAATCCAAGTGCACCAAAGATATTCGGTTTATTTGGCTTCTGTAACGCACTAAGCGGACATGCGTGCTTTAAATGCGCAGTAAAGCTCTCATGTTATATATGACGCATGCACCTATATGCATATGACGTCACGAGCGTGCAGAAACGAGGCCACAAGCTGATATTTTAGTTATTCAAGGGTTCCTTTGCGAAGAAAATGCTTTGTAGAGAACTATGAGCACTCGAAAGCCCCCACCCTCACAAAAGAGGGTTCTGTAGCAAAGAACATGGTTCTCTGTAGAACCATGAACACTCCTAGAACCCTTTGGTTGAAGTCATTGCATCCTAAAAGGGTTCTTCAGTTTGGTGGACAATGTGCTGCCCTTTTGGGAAGGGATCTATATATTACCAAAAACTGGTTCTATCTAGAACCATCTAGCAGCACATTTGCCATTAATCTGAAGAACCCTTTAGTCATGCAAAGGATTCTTTGAGTGTTCATGGTTCTATGTGGAACCCCTAAAGAACCATCTCTTTGAGCATGTGGTTCTTTGAGTGTTCATGGCTCTGTACAGAACCCTTCAAGGCTATGTCGGCCCTTGGTCGCTGCTAAGGAACTCCTAAAGAACCGTCTTTTTAGGGAGTGTAATTAGCATCCTGCTAATGGAGGTGTCCTGTATTAAACAGTTAAAGGGGAACGCCCCCGGAATTCCAGAATTCCTACATAGTTAGAGGTCGAGATGTAGGCAAGGTCATTCAGAGTGGGTTTGGTGTGCACCTCTCCGTTCCTGAGAAACTTAAGGCCTTTAGAATTGTTCACAGTGGTGGTGATGGGAACCAGACATCCAAACCCTTTTGCACCAAACCTCCCTGAATGACTTTGCTCACGTCCTACCATTTAATGATGTGGGACGTTTGACAAAACCATGGGATTCCAGTTTGGGATAGCTTTAGGATGACCTCCAGTCCATTGGGGATTATAGGCCTTTCCTTTTCCTAGTGTCCTGAACCGGCACCGGAGTCGTACATGTTTATACACCAGTTATTATGACTGCGTGTTTACGTAATCCGTTCCTGTGAAGTGTCATGGAAGATGTGTATTTCCATTTCCTCATGTGACAGTGCAAGGTGAGGGAGAAAGGAATTGGGACAAAGGTCGTGCCGTGTCCTGTATTCGGGTTAGAGTGCACCTCCAGCTGGAGCTGTTATCATGTGCTGCACTGTATTACACTGTAGGATATTTGAGTTTAGCTTTGTCTTTGGCTTTCCTTCCTAAACCTGTCCATGCCTATATTTATAAAGGCTATATTTAGAAAGGTAAGGGTGCCACAGGACATGTCCTCGCACGTAAATGAAGCACCTGACCTTCAGCATGATGGAAGAATTCAAAGCCCCCTCATTCACTGAGAAACCCAAACGCTTTACTGTGTTACCGTATGTACGTTACTGTGTTTCTTATGGAATTATATGGGCCAATAAAAACAAGGCTGGATATATAAAGGGTCTGATGTGCAAGTTTGTATCTGCACGTGTATTTGCCTGTATGTCTGTGTGCATGTGAAATGTAGTTTTATTAGAATAGTTCAGTTCAGTTCAGTTCAGTTCGGTTTAGATTCATTCAGTTAGTCAGGGCTGTTCTGGATTGGTTGCACCGTTTGACCTATCGGTTGTGCCACCTGACCTTTTAGATTCAGGAGACATCTACTTAGTCACTCGTGCACATAACCTTAATTCGTCTGATATGTCATTAAGTATGGCTAACGTTGCCTTGAATTTATGATATATTAAATCATATTGGTTCAAATAATATATACATTATATAGTCAATAAAATATATTTATATCAAAATAGACCATATATATATATGATGAATTATATTTTCACTAACACATGTTTTATTATGAATAATAAAACTACATAATATGAAAGTTGATATGATCTCATAGAGTATAATTTACAATAATTACATAATAATTATAAATAACATGTTTCTAATACTATAAAAATCTATAAATAGATGTATTATCTATATTTATATATATTGAAGTATTATTATTATAGTCGTCTATGTACTTTATGTTGATAACTATCACATCATCCCTTCCCTATCTACCCTACTTGATAATTTGTTGTTTCGATTGTTATTTTTTTATTTGTGTTTGTGCTGTGCAGGCGTGCAGTGTACACCTTGACAACCACAATGATACAAGGGCTCTATAACTATTTAGACCATTCTAAACTTAAAATCGACGCTATCCCAAATGTTTGTTGAACCGGGTGCTGCCGCCCACCTACATGCTGTCCCGGTCACAATGACACCTGCACAATGCAGGCGACACTGATGTACAGCGGAAGTTGCGGCACTCTGTTTTGTACGATTCCATGTTATGGTAAACCCGGTCATTGTACCCCTAGGAATTATTGTACTAAATTTGTCAAATACCATTTACCCCTAGAACTTCCTCCCACACCACATCACCGGGTACCACCATCCAACTTGCTCCTCGTATGGTTGTGGCGCGCCTGACCAAACACACACACACACACACACACCACACACACGTGTGTGTGTGCTGTGCTAATGTGTGTGTGTGTGTCTATATATATATATATATATATATATATATATCTATAATATATATATATATATATATATATATATATATATATAAATATAAATAAATACACAACAACAAATTATATATATATGAAATATAATATAAAAAATATATGTATTGTATAATATATATATTGTTATATTTATTGTTTTTATATATAAAAACAAATTAAACATAATAATGAACATATATATATATATATATATATATATATATATATATATATATATATATATTTTGTTTTCATGATTAGTATCTTTTGGTTTTTTTTAATTGGCAATACTGCTTTTCATTTTAATATTAAATATATATGACACTTTTATACATCAATATATGTAAGATAAGATTCAGTGCTGAATTGTACAAATTTAAAATAACAAATTGATTACTCAGAAAGTAATATAATAAAGCAAAAAATTACAGGGACTGTATTTACAAAAACTATTATTAATAAAAACATTAGTTTACACTTATTAATAATTAAGCTAAGTATTTTTTATTCATTATGAGCATTTTCCAGTTAAACTGATTTCGAGGCCACAGTCAAGTCTTATGGATCCAGCATTGTTTACATTTTCAGAAGTTTCTGCTCAGAAATGACTTTATTAAAGTGACCTTTTGTGGTGTTTTATCAGTGAATGGGACGGCGGAAGTCCTCTCTGCCCATCAGCAGCTCTGTTGGGTAAGAATGTAACCTTCTCAACCTCACAAAAAAACAGCCCAAGCACTACGGGACATATTAGTCTTAGTAATGCATGTTCAATACCTGTGGATATAAAGCACAAGCTTATATGGATAATTAAATCAGGTTCTCTTCGTATTTCCAGCGCGCACCTCATGTTAATTATGAGGCTCAAAGTACTGATGTAGGCAGTTATCATGATCAACTAATCCCATCCACGCCCAAGTGTCACGTACCTGTTCACCTTAACAATTCTGAAAAAAAAAATATTAAATAGAGTTCATATTTTTATGACTGGATTTTATAATTTTATGAATAGTTTTGTTAGTAGAATTATATGCTGAATAACTGTGCGGATATGTGGTGTGTGTTGTGTGTGTATTGTGTGTATATGTGTGTGTGTGTGTGCCGTGTGTATATAGTATTTGTGTGTGGTGTGGTGTGTATGTCATGTACTGTATTGTGTAGTGGGTGTGTGTGTATACTGTGTGTGTGTCTGTTTGTGTTGCGTTTGTCTGTGTGTGTGTGTTGTGTTCTGTGTCTGTGTGTGTGTGTCGCTTGCGTGTGTGGGTGTGCGTGGCGTGTGTGTGCGTGTGTGTGCTTTGTTGTGTGCGTTGTGTGGTGCGTGTGCGATGCGTGTGTGGCGTGCAGTGGTGGTGCATGTGGTGTCGTTGCGTGCGTGTGCGTGCGCTGGTGTGCGCTGTGCTCTGCGTGTGTGTGTCGTGTGTGGTGTGCGCGTGCGCTGCGCGTGCGTGTGTGTCTGTGTTTGTTGTGTGTGCGGTGTGCTGTCGTGTGTGCTCATGTGCGTGAATAGTGTGTTGTGTGTGTGTGTTATGTTCATTGTGGTGTGCGGTGTGTGTGTGTGCTGTCGTGTGTTGTATATGTGTTGTGTGTGTGCATCGTGTGGTGGTCGTTTGGCAGGTGAACACTACCCGGTCGATAGCCAGATGGCAGGCTGTGATATGATGGAGGTAGCCTGAATGAGATATGGGGGTGGGAAACAGTGCGGGTACAAAGTGAGCGCCGTTGTTCATGTTCATTCCATCCAAACCAGGACTGCTTCATCTCGCTGGAGGCAGACATCAATAACGTTCGCGTACTAATCACAGGCTTCATTAGTGAATCAGCTCCTGTCTGGTCATTCTCATGTGACTCCCCCACGTGTCCTGTCTTATATGAAATTCCAAAGCTTTGTACAGTGAATTTTAAAAACTCGTGTGATGATACGCAGTATGATCTGCTATTGTTATAACTGTATACTACAAGGTCTATTCTGTTTTTGTCAGGCATGGATTGTGCTACGGTTTGAACCAGTCATGTGTTGATATGGAGACATTCAAAAATACAATATTTCATTGTATTGTTTTGCTTGTCTCGTATTGTTAAATTGAGATATCACAATCTGTTTCATCTCGCTCTCTTACTCTCTGTCTCTCTCTGTCTGATCTCTGCTCTCTCTCTGTCTCTCTCGTGTCTGTTCTCTGATCTCCTCTGGTCTCTCTCGTCTCTCTCTACAGCATGATCCATAGGCCTCTGTAAGAGTATCAGAGGGAAGTAAACCACACATCGTCAACAATAAGGACAGAAGATGTTTGAGAGTATGGAAGAGGTCAACCCATCCCCTTTCTTGGCCATAGCGTATTAACGGCTCCTGTCTTGGGAGTGTGGCCTGGATAGGGTAAGATTAGAAGAGGAGGGATGGAGGGTTTGAGTGTACACCTTGATTGGGCTGTATTGGATTGGTGTGTATAGATGGTTGAATGTGCGAGGTGGACAGGATGATGTTGGGAAACATGGGGTGGATGAATAGTTGGCTATTGGATGAAGGTGACTGAATGGTCTGGATGCGTTAAATGTGTGGGTGGAAGGATTCTTCGGGAATTGGTGGTTGGATGAAGGTATGAATCAGGACAGATTAAAATAGTGTTGGTGAATGTCGAATGTGTGGGGATGGCGTGAAGACAGTTGGAATGGATGGATGAGGATGAAATGAAATGGTTGGATGTGTCAACATGATGTTGGGTGGGAAAGGACGATTTTTGGGATTGGAAATGGATGAAAGGTATGAATATCGTGATATGATGAATAGTATTTTGCATGGTCGAATATGTGATGGGTGGTGAGTGAATTACTCTAAAAGGATTGGCAAGGATTGATGGATAGTTATGAAGATTTCGTTTGGACATGGTCAAATGGATTGTCGGTGTGAGTAAGGATGTTGTTATGGTAATTGTCTCATGGATGGATGAAATAGTATGAAAAGGTAATCAAAAAAACTAGATAGATACATATAATGAGTTGAATGTTCTGTAGAGGTGATACATCATTGTCTTGGGTTACGGATTTGAATAATTTTCCTTGAGTGTTTACTTGAGATGAAAAGAAGTTGGAGAAAGAGGGATTTCTTGAAAAAAGATTAGGTGGGTGGATTGAATGGTGGGATGGTGTGGATGATTGAATGTGGGTGGGATGGAGAATGGATGATGGTGGATGGGTGGATGGGTGTTTTTGAATGGTTCTCATATGTGAGTGGGAATGGTTGAATGTGCATATGACAACTTGTGTGGGGTGGATTGATGTTTTTGGTGTCTAGGTTGTGGAGGTTCATGGGTGTATAGATATGTGACTATGGTGAATAATGAATAGGTGTGTTGGGTTGATGAATGAAATAGTTTGAATGGATGGCTGGTTGGGTCGTTAGGTGGATGATGATTGGATTGAGCGTATGTAATTGGGTGGAAAGGATTATTATATTATTCATTTATTTTATTTTTTTTTTTAAATATTATATTACTATTCCTTTTATTATTGTTTTGACAAAACACCTGAAACGTCATGTCGACATGGTAGAGGTTACTTGACTTGTGAATTGATTATCCATAGTACTATTGACAGTGTGATATATCCACACCACTCTTTCATTCGCCCTATTTGTCCCTATGTCCTCCTTCCATTCGTTTCCCCCTCTAGTGCATGCTTGGTTATTTCATAGGTGGTCTCCTCTCTGTCCCATCTGTTCCAGGTTTGCGAATACATCAGTGTGTCAGTACCATTACGCTGTATAGAACCCCTAAGGTAGAAAATGGGTCTTCTGGCCATATTTTCCGAGGTGATTGGCTTGTGTGGATGTCTGGACTTTGCCGGGGGCCGGAGTAGGCACTCAGAGAAAAAAACTGCCCGTAAAATGGTGAGACTTTACTGCAGGGCTCACTACACACACCACGCCATTTAACACAGTCCCCTCATTAGCCACAGCTATTTTATAGCTGCTCCCTACAGAGCACTGCTGACGTTCAGGCCGTCCAGAATCTAAGACACTGCTAAGGTTTCCTGTTGGTTTCTCCGTTGGAGGTTGTTTGGGTCATGAGATATGAACTTTAGTTGTGCCAAGAACAGGGCAGCGAAACACACTCAGGTAATTAGGTTCAGTTTCTCAGGTTGAAATTGGTTAAAGCTGCCACTATGCAGGATTCGGGGATTTGCGACAATCTGGTGGGAAATGTTGTAATACATGCCACTCTGATCTCTTCTAGGGTTAATACCAGTCCTTTACAGAGTCCAAGGAACCACGCGCACGCTCACCGCAGTTTAGCCTGTTATTATTTTTCTCCTGACTCAGATGATCTTTTTCTTCATGAACTCACAATAATGGTGATTATTCAGATTTAAAAATTCATTGGGAGCTTTCCATACACCACTCATCATCAAAGTAAGAGCTGCTCCCAGAAGAAGGTGGGAGTGCGGTGGGGTATGGGAAGGAAGATAAAGGTGTGACCAGGACAATAACTGATGATAAATTTTGAGACGGTCTGATCAATATTGGATTGAGCTACACATACAGAAGTCTGTCTCTCAGTTATGCGTGGGCCGCCGTGTGTTTGCTAACCCAACACGCCAGAACGTCTCGGTATGGAGCTGTTAGAGGTCCTAATGGTGTCCTGTGATTAATCAATCCCATGCAGCTGAAACTACTAACACAGATCCTGAATATTACGCCATCATGGCTGTTGCACAGTGGGGGACACGTGATGAGGAGTTTGGCCTGGCTTCGGACGAGAGAGAAGCAATTCTAACGTCTCACAATACGCGCCAGACTCACCACCAAGTTTCTTTCTATTTGAGGTTTGATGCATGATGGGGGCAGAGCGTCTTTTGCTGAATGGTGTATAAAAGAGATTTTGTTTGTTTGTTGTTTGTTTGTTGTTGTTTGTTTACAATCGTAAATTGGATCAAGCTTGTGGGTTTCATACTTGCGGTTGGTATGATGTGACTGGGAGAAATTCGAGCAGAAAAGGCAAAGAAGTTCGGGACTGGTAAATCAACAGGTAGAACCACCCGGGTAGACACAGGAATTTAAGACACCCCTCATATCTGACCTTGCTGTGTAAACAAAAATAAGGGAGTTGAAATAGAGTCTTATGATGGGATGGAGGAGCTTTGGGAAGAACAAAAAAAAAAAAAACAGCCAAAACATAATGTAATACTTAGGTTCCCTAGATACATATATAAAAAATATATAATATTTTAAATTATTAAGACAATATATATATATACTTAAATATATATTCTATCTTTGAAATATATATATCTCGTAAATATCTAATTATAGAATATATATCTATAAGAACGATACTCTCTATATTGAATATATCTCTATCAGACGTCTCTATCTATGAAATAATATCTTGCATCTTATCTATCCTATCGACCTCTCTCATCTACCTATCATCTATCTCCTCGCCTCTCTTATCTATCTACTCTACACACTCTCTCTATCCTTCTGCCCTCTCTCTCTCTACCTCTCCTTTCTCTCTGCCTCTCCTCCCTCTCTTCCCCTCCTCCTCCTCCCTCACTTCTTCTCCTTCTCTCTCCTTCTCTCTCT
>JAMWET010003031.1:0-15000 GCA_024036415.1 Prochilodus magdalenae
GCTGAAAATCTGAAATCTGATATGGGAAATTCCTAATATCCCATAGCATGGGCTCTTTGGAGGGGAACTGTTTGGGTGCAACGAGGTCTTTTGTTCCTCGTTGCTACTTTCCATAACTCCTGCAGCAACCTCAGCAGTTGGAAACCTCTTACCCACCAGTTGGCATGTCATGCCAAGTCAGGGTTTATTTATATATGCGCCTTTTACAACAGATGTTGTCACAAAGCAGCTTAACAGGAAATCCCCGTCCAAGCCCCCAGTGAGCAAGCCATGGGTAACAGTGGCAAGGAGGAACTCCCTCAGAGGAAGAGGAAGAACCCTCCAGAGGAACCAAGACTCAAAAGGGGAACCCACTCTCTTTAGGTCAACCCCAGATAGCCCCAAACACAAAAGGGATCAGAGTTTAGAATTAGAGGCAATGAACAGGAGGAGTGTTGAGTGTTTTTGAGGCAGGGAAGAAATGTCTGATTAGTCTGGGATGGAATAGCTGGATTATCGGATGGGCGCACGGGATGAAGGTGAGGCCCCCTATCATGGTAGGCAAACTGGTCAGCAGGAAAGCAGCGAAGCAATGGCATCAGAGTGCACAGGATGGGCAGTTGCTCCACAGCAGACCATAGAGTTTGGGCAGTATCTTAGCTCTGGCAAAGAAGAGCACACAGACAGTAGCTCTGACAGATTAGCAGGGACACTGAGTACCACGGGCTCGACTGAAGGCCGGTTTTAGGCCTAGACTTAAAGACTGGGGCTGTGTCTTGAACACTGACTGGAAGGTTATTCCAAAGCTGGGGGGCTTTGAAGGAAAAGCCACTAAGTACTAACATGTGCTGGCTGAACGAAGAATGCATGATGAGGATATATATAGTGTCCATGGTTACATAAATCCACCAGGTACACACAGTGACAGGCAGGTGGCGTGTATCCAGACGTGTGGCCTCTTCATAGGCTCATACCTCCAGAAGTGAGTCACATGCGAAGTCACAGCAAGGTGGAATGGTAAAGACAGATTTGGGTATGGGTGGAACCGGATTTCTGGGCTGAATTATTCCAAAGATAATAACCGAAACGTTGAACATTAATGTGACGCAGAGGCAGGGAGGCGGCGGGAGTGGTTGAGAAAGTCATTCTGGAAACCCGCATCCCTCCATTATAGATCGTTGACCATTTCTCCTTACACAGCATCTGTCCTGCTCCGACTGGGGCACCACCAGCTTTCCTCACAAGAGGCTATAGGCACTCGCAGTGTGGCTTCGATCAGTCTACCAGCCCCGATTCAGTCTACCAGCTGTTATTCGTCCTTGTGGAGCGTTAGGTATGTTTGACCCTTCTGAATATACAGCTACTGTTTACAGTCACCACTTAATTTGCACACCTGGCTTCCTAAATGTACTGACCTTGTCAAATATATTCACTCCTCTGCCTTCCTACGCGTATGAACTTGAGTGGCATCCTAGGCTTAATCCATAGGCCCACCCTTTGCAGCTAAGACAGCTTCAACTCTTCTGGGAAGGCTTTCCACAAGGATTAGGAATGTGTTAATGGGAATTTCTGATCATTCTTCTGGAAGCACATTAGTGAGGTCAGACACTGATGTTGGACGAGAAGGCCTGGCGCTCAGTCTCCGCTCTAATTCATCCCAAAGGTGTTCTATCGGGTTGAGGTGCGGTCCAGTTCTTCCTCACCAAACCCGCCCATGTCTTTATGGAGCTTGCTTTGGGCACTGGTGTGCAGTCATATTGGAACAGGAAGGAGGCGTTCCCAAACTGTTCCCACAAATTTGTTGAGTCTCTTGGTCTGCTGAAGCATTAAGAGTTCCTCTCACTGGAACTAATGGTCCGAGCCCAACTCCTGAACAATAACCCCACACCATAATCCCCCCTCCACCAAACTTTACACTTGGCACAGTGCAGTCTGACAAGTAACGTTCTCCTGGCAACCGGCAAACCCAGACTCATCAATCAGATTGCCAGATGGAGAAGCGTGATTGGTCACTCCAGAGAACTCCACTGCTCTAGAGTCCAGTGGCTGTGCTCTACACCTCTGCATTCAACGCTTTGCATTGCAGTTGGTGATGTAAGGCTTGGGGCTGGATTATCATGGTACCACACTGGAATTCACTGAGAGCGACCCATTCTTTCACTAATGTCTTTAGGAGCAGCCTGCATGCCTAGGTGCTCGGTTTTATACACCTGTGGCCATGGAAGTGATTGGAACGCCTGAATTCATTGATTTGGATGGGCGAGTGAATCCATTGGGAAATATAGTGTACATGGAGGGTGACCCTGATTCACTGCTCATACCAGCCATCCCAAAGGTGTTCTATTGGGTTGAGGTCAGGACTCTGTGCAGGCCAGTCCGTTTCTTCCTCACCAAACTCGCTCATCCATGTCTTTATGGAGCTTGCTTTGGGCAGTGTTGTGCAGTCATGTTGGAACAGGAAGGAGGCGTTCCCAAACTGTTCCCACAAATTTGTTGAGTCTCTTGGTCTGCTGAAGCATTAAGAGTTCATCTCACTGGAACTAAGGGGCGGAACCCAACTCCTGAACAACAACCCCACACCATAATCCCCACTCCACCAAACTTTACACTGCAGTCTGACAAGTATCGTTCTCCTGGCAACGGGCAAATCCTCCATCGGAATGCCAGATGGAGAAGCGTGATTGGTCACTCCAGAGAACTCCACTGCTCTAGAGTCCAGTGGCTGTGCTCTACACCACTGCATTCAATGCTTTGCATTGCACTTGGTGATGTAAGGCTTGGGGCTGGATTATCATGGTACCACACTGGAATTCACTGAGAGCGACCCATTCTTTCACTAATGTCTGTAGGAGCAGCCTGCATGCCTAGGTGCTCGGTCCTGTGGCCATGGAAGTGATTGGAACACCTGAATTCATTGATTTGGATGGGGGAGTGAATCCATTTGGAAATATAGTGTACATGGAGGGTGACCCTGATTCACTGCTCATACCAGCTAACGAGTGACCGAGGACAGTACCAGCCCTTCTCGTTTCAGTGCCACATGCTTGTATCCCATCTGAGGACGCTGTCAGATAGCAATTTGTTTCCGTCAATGTCTACAGAGAATCCACAATGTAATGTAAAGGCTTTATCCTGCAGCAGTATGAGGTCGTTCGGTAAGAACGTCCCCGGATCGATGCGGCGTCCCTGCGGGAAGAAAGGAAAGCCCATCAGTACACGTCTGCGACATCTATGAGGGGAGATTGTTAAACAGATTTGAAATGTGATGCAATTGCTTTTCTAAATCTGCATGAAATGAGATGGGCTTGCCCTCGGATGAACTATCGACAAGACAGGCAGATAAGGCCACCTCTCCGGCCAGCGACCTATACACTCTCCCAGCCCGTTTCAGGCTGTGTGCGCCTTACACGCGGCGTAACTGTAAGATCCAGAAGCAGGTTTCCATGCTCGATCAATCACTGCTAGCTTCCTATTAGGCTTTTATGGCGAGATAATGATTTCTTTACACTGAAGCTCATGCATTTCTTATGGCTGCCCGGAGGGTCCGTTTTCCCCTCGTTTCTGGCCTTCCCCTTTTTTGATTTACATCCCCCCTCCGTTTCCCTATTCACACACACACACGCACACACTCACAATCTTATCTAAGTGTAATCTGTGCACCATTACTTACCATCCACATGTGCCTGTGAAATCCTTTAATCCGCCGGATTAGACCCGAATGTTTTTTTTTCCCGCTTTTCACGCTGGAAAAACTCTTTCTCGGAAACACGCTCTAGAGATGCACTTGAGACACTGGTGCATTATGAGGATAGTACTCAGTACGTCATTAAGAATTCCCTGGTGCCCTTTTTGCCAACTCAGACAACCATGAAGGCTTGGAACAGCCAGAATGAGCATCCATACAAACCATGGAAAGACATGAGGACACTTTGGATATGGCCTCCAGAAAATGCTTCAGGGAGAAGATTAGATTGGTGGACTAGGTTCATGTAATCTGCATACCTATAAAAGCTCCACTATGCAAGTTGTAGGGATTTGGAGACCTCTCTGGTGGAAATGTGTAATTGCATGTGCTATGCAGTAGAGCATTTTGTAACACGGGCTGTGCTTTGGCCCTCGTCGATGAATCCAATGATTGCAGGAGAATTCAAAGAGAACTTAGTCAAAACTTGGTGGGGGACGGCTCTTTTGAGGATGTGAATGAATGATCTACTGCTAGAACCTACCCCCGTGACTGAACGAACCCAATAATGTGTAGTACCTCACCTAATAACAGCTGTGATTGGATTTGGCATGGGCTGGACAGGTTTCTGGATGTAGGGCTCATCAGTGTTCAGACACTCTTACATCAAAGAATTAGTCGGTTGGGACAGATTTGGTGGATGCCTTCCCTGGCACAATTCCGAAGAGAATTCCCTACACTGATGTTGGACGAGAAGGCCTGGTTCTCAGTCTCCGCTCTAATTCATCCCGAAGGTGTTCTATGGGGTTGAGGTCAGGACTCACCAAACTCCTCACCAAACTCGCTCATCCATGTCTTTATGGAGCTTGCTTTGTGCACTGGTGTGCAGTCATGTTGGAACAGGAAGGGGCCGTCCCCAAACTGTTCCTACAAATTTGTTGAGTCTCTAGGTCTGCTGAAGCATTAAAAGTTCCTCTCACTGGAACTAAGGGGCCGAGCCCAACTCCTGAACACCAACCCCATACCAGTATCCCCCCTCCACCAAACTTTACACTCGGTACAGTGCAGTCTGACAAGTATCGTTCTCCTGGCAACGGGCTGAACGAACTGAACGAACCTAATAATGTGTAGTACCTCACCTAATAACAGCTGTGATTGGATTTGGCATGGGCTGGACAGGTTTCTGGATGTAGGGCTCATCAGTGTTCAGACACTCTTACATCAAAGAATTAGTCGGTTGGGCCAGATTTGGTGGATGCCATCCCTGGCAGAATTCCAACGAGAATTTCCTGTAGACTGGGATTATAGCCACTGCTGGTAGACCCAAAGCACCGTATTCTTCCATATGTAAGCTTCCATTGAACTGATTGATGTTTCTTGGTTCCATACATGGAACGTTTATACATGGGCTTGGTTTGTGGGTGGCACGCTCAATACCAGTGGATGCACCTCCAGTTCTTTCATCTTGACTAGCATCACAGGAGCAATACCAAAACTCCAGTGGTTGTAAGCTGAATGTATCAGCCAGAACACTGTTAAGCTTGTTGTAAAATCAGCTTGTTATGCAGCCATGCCAAGGTTCAAGTCCTTCGTTTCTTCACTGTCAGACCTTTTAATAAAGTTATGGAATAAGTGCTGTCTAGGAAGAGGACCATTCCTTAACCCTCCTCTATCTTCCAATCTACCGTGCTATAAATTCATATGCTCATCTTCCATTCCCTTGATGAAGCACTCCATCTCCTCCCCATGTCAGCCCTGTTCCTCAGTCCTATATCAGTGCTTCCACAGCCCCAGTCATAAAGGGAGTGGGGAGGGAGGTCTGGCCTTCTCAGCTGCAAGCATAAGCCTCCCAGAACCCAACTCCTCAGAGTTCTCTCCCCTCCCCCAATAACATCTGCCATCATTCTTTCATCATATGTTCCACAGCCCCAGTCATGAAGGTAGCTGGTTGGGGGGTGGGGGTAGGGGGGGCGGTGGTGTCTGGCCTTCTCAGCTGCAAGCATAAGCCCCCCAGAACCCAAGTCCTCAAAGCTCTCTCCCCTCCCCCAATAACATCTTCCATCATTCTCCCATTATATCGTCGCTGTCCAAAGAAAAACATGCATCTCCATTTTTGTTGATTTTTACTTTTATGCCTCATTTGATCCCATGAGCTGCTGTTTACACTGTGTGAAAATTTCCTGAAGAATGGACCAACAGAAATGGCCTAAAACTGCTTGGAAAGACATCTGGTTCCATTGACCTCCATTCAAATTAAATGAGGTTTTTGGCCTCTCCTGTAAAGTTGCCATTTTGGAGATACCTGTTTTTCTTTGGACAGCAACGATATGTTCCATGGCTCCAGTCATGAAGGGTGGGGGAGGGGCTTTTTTTTCAGCTACAGACAGAAGCCTTTCTTTACCTTCCGTCAGTAAGTCTTCCCTCGTTCTTCCACCACATGTTCTTTGACACATCTGTGTCAAGAAATGAAGAAAAGGATCAGATTACTGTCACCATATTAGCCTTGATACCGATAGGCATGCTAGGCATGGGATTGTTAGTGGTGGACAGTAACAAAATAAACGTAATGTGTTACTGGGCTTAAATAATTTTTCATAAATCTGTGTTGTCCTACGTCGTACAGCCAGTGGTGCAACAGGACGACTGCATCGCTCCTCCCATGTTCACAACCATGGCTGTTGGGTCAGTCAGGTCAGCAATAAGGCCTACATCACATGTCCAGCCGAGCATGAAACTTGAATCATTGGCATGTCTCACAATGTCAAACCTACCCACCAAGTTTCAGTCCTGTCGGTTGGTTGATGCCTTCTGGGTGGTGCTATTTGTACAACTATTCTTTTGATGATGAGAATACGTACAAGGTCATGTACAAGGTCACGTACAAGGTCACGTACAAGGTCATTGAGAACCCTGATGTTGAATCTTGGGCACTCATTCAAAGACAGCTGCTATGTTAGCATAGCTTTACCTTGACTAGTTAGTTATAATAGCCAGACCATAGAAATCAATAGTGATGTCAATATTAATTTGTACTTTCAATCATTCAGCCAACACTCTTATCCAGACCCAGTGGCGATTCCAGACTCTGTTGGGGTCTTAGACCTGTGTTTTTCAAAAACCTGGTCATGCACATTTTGGTGGCTTTCCCAGATGGTAATCAGAAGTTTGGTTTATGAGACTCCGCCTGCCTCCTAGTGTAGTATCAGCCTACTTATCCCCAGCAACTGTCCCACCGCTAGCGCTGCAGTGAAGAACGCTGTGAGTACATTAATAACGACGCATGGCTAAGCTGCATACAAACTAACAAGAACTCAGGAAAGATGGATGTGTGCTATCGTGCTTAGTACCGATCTTCAAAAGCATATGATGTAGCAGAACTCCAACTCCCTTCACCTGCCAGTTCTTCCTCTAAACAGGACATCGAGAGGCTACAGCTCATCCTATTATATTTTAGTCTCTAGCTGCCGTGACCTTTCTCCAGCGAACGGCATCGGGGGCTAAGCAGTGACACCACTTTAATGGAATTGTTTTTCTACAGTGAGTGCAGCAAAGCAGTGGATTACACGTACTTTAGGTCCTGGAGTAGCAGCCATACAGATAATAATACAATTAATCTGGCTCCTGTCCAGAGTGAAGACCAGCCCGGTTCAGGGTGCCGTAATCTGATCTGTGTTTAGCATGCTAGCGGTTTACTTATGAGGCTGATTTGCGCTTGTTTGTCGTGTCAACGGAACTGAAGGATGCAACTACAATAACAGTTCTTGGTACACAGGCATCTTCATCTGTTCAGCACACATATACACTCACTGGCAAAAGAAGAGCTGCACCCAGAAGGAGGTGTGGGAGTGCAGTGGTGTTGGGAAGGAAGATAAAGGTGACCAGGAACAATATCTGATCATACATTTAGACTGATATGATCAATATTTATTGAGCTACACATACAGAAGTCTCTCGGTATGGGCGTTGGGCTGCCATGTTTGCTCATTCAGCATGCCAGGCGTCTCAGTATGGAGCTGTAGAGGTTCCTAATGGTGTCCTGTGATAATCCATCCCATGCAGCTTAAATATACTCACATAGTTCCTGCAGATGGTGCGGTAGGGGTGGAGGTGGAGTGACACCAGGCCTTCTGGCTGTATGACGTGTGACAACAAACGGTTCATCTTGGTGCTGACCACGGTGCCTCCACACACAGATTCGTTGGTCGTCTCCACCAAGACAGAAGCGGGACTCTGGACACTGAAGATGACCCGCTGCCATTCTGAGTCACTCCATGACAGTCTGGTACGACACCACTGCAGTCTTTGGTGACGGTGACGTGGTGTTAAGGACAGTCGTGGTAACGGCCTGTGTGCATGTAGTTCTTTGTCATACGTGTCATACGTCATACATGTCTTATGTCTGCTAATGGTGCTTTCAGTAACAGGATGACTCATGGAGGACACCACTGCTCGCTGAACGTCTGTAATTGAGGCTGTTGGGTCAGTCAGGTACAGCGATAAGGCCAATCCTTGCTTACATCACATGTCCAGCCCATGATGTCAAACCCACCCACCCGTTTCATTCCTGCTGGGTTAAGGCCTTCTGGGTGCAGCTATCACTTAGCAGACACTCTTATCTAGAACCAGTGGTGACTCTAGACTCTGCTGGGGCCTTAAGCATGTGTTTCTCCACCCTCCTCCCAACACTAAACGTATTACATATTACTTCCAGAGTTGTCTACCTGCTCTGTGGTGGTCCTCTGGGGGTCCTGACCATTGAAGAACAGGGTAATACAGTACACAGAGAAACAGATGGACTACAGTTTGTACCTGTAGAACTACAGAGTGTCCTATATGGTCAGTGGGGCTGATAAGATGGTAAGATGGCCGGTTGGTGATCATTGCAGACCACTATAACAGTTATAAAGTGACCACCGGCCTAGAAAATGACCCCTCATTATACAATCAAGTGACTGGAGTTCTGGATAGTTAGCCTTGTTTGCATGAAGATCCGTTTCTGGGCTTTCCTCCCAGGCCTGAGGCGCAGTGGCCAGTTACACTGGGTCTGCCCACGGAGTTCACACATGGTTGAGAGGAGGGTGGGAAAGTGTGTGGGCAAGCTCCGCGTATGTGTATGTGTCCAAGGCGCTCGATGAGACTGAAGAAGCCTCAGGCCACCTGGCTGCTGGGGACAGGCTGGAGGAAGCAGGCCAGGAACATAATCATATTCACATCTCCAGCCGCCAAGTGGAGCCCACTCTCATTCACACCCAGCCCTCATCTTTCTCTTTTCTTCCTCTCTCGGTTAATTGTTTGCTCTCTGGCAGAACCTCTTCCATGATTTCAGGCACATGCACATTCTAATAGCATGAACAGTGTCAGGAGGATATAGAGACTATACACCCATCAGCTACAACAACACCACCTCCTTCTATCTACACTCACTGTTCACTGTATCAGCTCCACTGACCATATAGGACACTCTGTAGTTCTACAGGTACAGACTGTAGTCCATCTGTTTCTCTGTGTACTGTATTACCCTGTTCTTCAATGGTCAGGACCCCCACAGGACCACCACAGAGCAGGTACTATGTGGGTGGTGGATTATTCTCAGCACTGCAGTGACACTGCCCTACTAATTAATTTAAACAGGACACAAAGAAACACTGTTATAGATCATCAAATATTCACTGGAATAATGATGCAAATATTTATTACATTTTTATTAAAAGATATAACAATAAGAAAAACAAATATTCGTTCAAATCTTCCCAATAGAACCTCTTTTTCCATTGCTACATAATAAACTCCCTCAAACGATGCAGACGTTATGTGCTTTATCACCCAACGTGAGTATCTTTGCAACTCTCATTACTGACTTGACACTTGTGCATATCTCTCTCTCTCTCTCTCTCTCTCTCTCTTTCTCTCTCTCTCTCACACACACATACACACGTGTTGTTCCTTGTTCTCTTGTTACGTTTCTAATTTTACATTATACAGAACATCCATTCATGTGTACGAGACAATGAGGCCAAAGCTGTTGGTAAAATTTCTCTCCTGCTTTTTGCTGCTTTCACAGATTAAATATATACACATATACATACATACATACATACACATACATAAACACAAGCGTACATACCCCTACACACACATACATACACACATACATATACACACACACACACATGCACACACACACACACATACACACATATATACACACACATACACACATACATATACACAAACACACATACATGCATACATACACCTACATACACACACACACACATATACACACATATACACACACACACACATATACACACATATACACACACACACACACACATACATACATATACACACACATACATACACACACACACACACACACACACACACACACACACTCATACATACATACACACACACACACTCATATATACATACACACACACATACATACACACACACACACACACTCATATATACACACACACACATATATACATACACACACACACACACGAATACACACACACACACACACTCATATATACACACACACACACACACACACACACATACATACACATACACATACACACACACACACACACACACACATACATACACATACACATACATACATACACACACATATATATATATATATCATATGGATATTCATTTTGGGATGTTTTATGCTTGTCAGTCTCTCACATGAATGTACGTACAGAAGATTCACAGATACAGCAGTAAAAACAATATCCAGTCCACCACCTGGAGTGGATGCACTAGACCAAGTGAGGGCGTGACGAAGCAGAAACTGACCAGACAGACAGAAATACAGACGGTCGGCAGGATGGAAAGTAAAAGCTTAAGGATTACTGCGGAGAAGATGGCACAGATAGAGGCAGTCGATGGGCAGCGTAACCTTATCAGATCCATAATGGCTCTGTCTTATTGATCTGAGTTCTGGTACAAAGCCAGATGTATGCCACTACTTCTATTTGACCGAAGGAACTCATGATGCCATGTACATATAGTTTATGAATATGGGACAGAAGCTTCTCTGTATGCTTTTCTAGCCCCCAGTTAAATGGTCAGGACCTCCACAGGACCACCACAGAGCAGGTATTATGTGGGTGTTGAAGCAGTGGCCCCTGACATGGTGGTGGTGTGTTAGTGTGTGTTGGATGTGGTCCAGGATCAGGACACCTGCACTTGGACTGAGAGTTATCCACCAACCAAAACTATCCGGCCAGCAGTGTCCTGCGGGCGGCGTCCTGTAATCACTGGTGAAGGACTAGAGGATGACCAACACTGCACGGTGCAGCAGCAGATGAGCTATCGTCTCCGATTGTCCATCTACAAGGTGGACCAGTGAGGTGGGAGTGTCTAATAGAGTGGACAGTGAGTGGACACAGTGTTTATACACTCCTGTCTGATTCACTCACTCCAGCACAAAGAGGCAGCATGTCATCACCCCAGGTCTATTTAAAGTCAACTCGGGGTTTAGCTGTGCTACTTCAGGCTGGCTCCATCAAAACCACTTCAGCCCATCAGATCCAGGCCAAGCCATCGTCAGATCAGCTCAGCCAAGCACATCTATGAAAGAGGTTAGGGTGTGCTGCTGGTAGAGAGGCCATGATGCTTTTTCAGTGAGCTGCTTAGCAAAATATCACAACTGCTATTCTGACACATTGTATATATATATATATATATTTATATATATATATATTTATACACATGTGGCTATATATATATACACATGTGTAACACCTCCACCTGCACTAATAACAGCTGGGACTGGATTTGGCACGGACTGGGCAAGTTTCTGGCTGTGGGCCCATCAGTGTTCAGCCACTCTTACATCAAAGACCTGACCAGTTGGGTCCAGATTTGGTGGATGCCTTCCCTGGCACCATTCCGAGGAGAATTCCCTGTAGACTGGGACTTTAACCACTGCTGGTAGACCCGTATGACCGTACACTTCCATATCCAACTACTTCCTTCACACTATGGTCTTTGGCCACGCCCAAATGCAGTCACTCCTTTCAGCCAATCATTAACATCTGCTCTGGAGCGTTTACCACACATGGAACGAGACATTCCCTGCACTGTAGCACCTCTTCTCAATCTATGGATCCCATCACTCACACCCCGGTATCTATAGCCCCTTCATCCTCATGCAGCGCCATCTACAGGAGCCTGAAGTTACTACCACCTTAAACACACAAGGTGACTCTGGTGAGCTTATATTTGTGTTTGGTTGGTCTACAAGCTTATTAACATGCGAGTTAGGTTTATTGGGTTTTAGCTCACTGATAGAAGGACGACTAAGACCGCTCATGCCTATTGGTTGTCTCTAAACAGTGTTTGGAACACTGAGAATCCACTCAGTGCTGCTCTACCGTTCCTAAAGGCAGGGTGAAGCTTATTTACATGCAAATGGCACATGTGTATCTGGTTGGGAATTACTGTTGGCGTTTTAATTAGCATCATCGTATATCATGGTGAGAAGTTTTTAAATCCACAGGTGTGACTGTGGGTGCAGCCGCGGCGACGGAGCTCAAGGCAGATTACACGTTCAGCACCTACCCCAGACCGCTAATTGTGTACGCGCTGGCATGTGTGTGCATCTATGCATCTGATTTCATGCCACACCGCACGTGCGTGTTTGATTGAGGTGTGGATTGTATGTATTATGCGTAGGCTGCGTGTATTTGTGGGGGGTGGGGTTAAATATAGCCGCGGCCTGCTCGTTTGTCACATGAAGGTGATAATCCTGCTTGCGTCTGAGCTGACACGGAGGACTTTAACCGAGCAGTGGGCGGGACCTTTCAGTGTGATACAACGTCTACTCTACACCTACACCTGTGTTGGCCAGTTTAGTAGAAACACCTACCTTGTAAGTACATTGACTGGCCAGTTTATCAGAAACGAATACCGTATGGGTGCACTCATAGGTTTACAGTTACTCACTGTAGCCAGGCTGTTGCTGTACAATGCTGGCCAGTCATCAATGGTCCACCTTCACAGGGCCACCACTGATCAGGTGTTATTTGGATGGTGGAGGCTCCACCCCTGTGACTGAAGCATAGCTAATAGTGTGTGATACCTCCACCTGCACCCGTAACAGCTGTGACTGGTTTTAGCATGGACTGGAGAAGTTTATGGATGGAGGCCACGTCAATGTTCATCAAAGAATTGGTCAGTTGGGCCAGATTTGGTGGATGCCTTCCCTGGCACAATTCCGAGGAGAATTGCCTGTAGACTGGGATTTTTGCCCCTGCTGGTAGACCCCTATAAGCGTACGCTACTTCCATACACCTGCAGATTCAGCTACTTCCCTGCACTGTAGTACCTCTTCCCAATCTATGGATCCCGTCACTCACACCCCACAGGTATTCATAGCCCATTCATCCTCGTGCAGTGCCATCTGCAGGAGCCTGAGGTTACTACCACCTTAAACAGGGCATACTCTTTTGGGCCGTAAATGTCAATACCTGCTCATGCATGTCTGTTAGCTTCCCTATGGCATTTCCTGTTGTCTGTTAGCACCAAGCTAACAGGGCTGCATATTCTGTTTTTCTCGATTCAGGAATAAACATGGATGGTGGAATACGCATTCAGTGCATCTGCAAGGTCGGACGACCTTATAGCCTATGGGCAGTGTTCAGTGTCAGATGCTAAACCTGCTCTCAGTGAGAGAGTGTCCTGGACGCTGTGGCTTGCTGAGCAGTGTAAGCGGTTATTCTGCTGGCGTCAGGTGTTGTTATGCATGCTGCGTGTATCACAGAATGCGAGGCCTGTCTGTCCGGAAGCCTGAATTTGGCGGGGCACTAAGCGAATCTGACACTCATAGCACAGTCTGTCTCTCTGTCTGTCCATGTTTCCCAGTTTCTGCCTGTTCTCCCACCTCTCTGTTTGCACCGTGTCCCCACAGGAGCACCCTGGCCCAGCGCAGCGTAATGGAGATTAATGGCTAGTAGCAGTAGAGGTGAATGCACCGAGTTCAGAGTTTTCAGGGCTTTTCGTTACTTCGCTTCTGTTGCCTGAACAACAAAACTAAGTCCAGGGTTAAATTGGCCATATAGCCCAACACAGTCCCCAGTAAACACTGGCAAATGGTTCTGACCCCTCACATTGGTCGGCTCCCCTCCATGATGGATGTTATCTGGTGGACAAACTGTCCCATATAACACCAGCCACAGATGCTGGTGCTTCCCCCAGCATGTGGACATGAGTGGTGGGTCACTGCTGGCTCGTTTACTGGGCTGATTTTGAGCTTCCAGTTTGGGCTGCGGTGCATGCTGTTCTTTCACTTCGTTGAGCTGTTTCTAGGTTTTTTGTTTCCCAGGTCTTTCTGGTGCAGCACTAGGCTCTGTGTAACACATTCAGGATTCCTGTTTGAAGGTTCTATGATTGGATTTGTGCCACACTCTCCCCGATCATGGTCGTTGACCCGGCGATCAGTCACGCTTTCTGAAGCTGTGTGTCCATCACACCAGCGCTTACAGTGCAGTGGAGTGGTCGCCCTGCTCTGAAGCACCTGATTGCACTCATTTGTGAGTTCAGTGGGGTGAATCCTGCAGAGCTGTGAATTACCAAGGCAACAGAGTCTGACACCTGTACACTGCGTGAGAATTCACAGTCATCAACAGGTTTCAGCACCGCTTCCACCAATACGGCAGCAGTTTGGGAAATAGATTCATGTGCTGTATGTTTATAGACGGATCTGGTAACTGCACAGATACTTTGGTTGTTTTCAGTAATTAAAAAGTAATTATAATAAAAATAACAACAACAACAACAATAATAATAATAATAATAATAATAATAATGACTAGAAGTAAATGCAGAGTGATTGTGCAGCTTAACCTTGTTGTTTACCACGTGTTGCTAAAAATCAGTAGGGGACATAGATGAGTGTGGGTCAGTATGACTGTAGTAGTAGTAGTAGTATTAGTTGTTGTAGTATTAGTAGTGGTGGTAGTAGTAGTATTAGTAGTGGTAGTAGTAGTATTAGTAGTGGTGGTAGTAGTAGTATTAGTAGTGGTGGTAGTAGTAGTATTAGTAGTGGTGGTGGTGGTAGTATTAGTAGTGGTGGTGGTGGTAGTAGTATTAGTAGTGGTGGTGGTAGTAGTAGTATTAGTAGTGGTGGTAGTAGTAGTATTAGTAGTGGTGGTGGTGGTAGTAGTATTAGTAGTGGTGGTGGTAGTAGTATTAGTAGTGGTGGTAGTAGTAGTATTAGTAGTGGTGGTGGTAGTAGTATTAGTAGTGGTGGTAGTAGTAGTATTAGTAGTATTAGTAGTAGTATTATTTTATTATTGATAGAAGTTGTA